>JAGQAX010000015.1:24205789-24313576 GCA_019142605.1 Cephalopholis sonnerati | reverse complement strand
AACGTCATAGTATAGTATGTCATAAAAACGTCATAGTATAGTATGTCATAAAAAACGACATAGTATAGTATGTCATAAAAAACGTCATAGTATAGTATGTCGTAAAAATGTCATAGTATAGTATGTCATAAAAAACGTCATAGTATAGTATGTCATAAAAATTTAATAGTATAGTATGTCATAAAAATGTCATAGTATAGTATGTCATAAAAACGTCATAGTATAGTATGTCGTAAAAATGTCATAGTATAGTATGTCATAAAAAACGTCATAGTATAGTATGTCATAAAAATGTAATAGTATAGTATGTCGTAAAAATGTCATAGTATCGTATGTTATAAAAAGGTCATAGTATAGTATGTCATAAAAAACGTCATAGTATAGTATTTCATAAAAACGTCATAGTATAGTATGTCATAAAAAACGACATAGTATAGTATGTCATAAAAAACGTCATAGTATAGTATGTCATAAAAAATGTCATAGTATAGTATGTCATAAAAAACGTCATAGTATAGTATGTCATAAAAATTTAATAGTATAGTATGTCATAAAAACGTCATAGTATAGTATGTCGTAAAAATGTCATAGTATAGTATGTCATAAAAAACGTCATAGTATAGTATGTCATAAAAAACGTCATAGTATAGTATGTCATAAAATGTAATACTATAGTATGTCGTAAAAATGTCATAGTATCGTATGTTATAAAAAGGTCATAGTATAGTATGTCATAAAAACGTCATAGTATAGTATGTCATAAAAAACGACATAGTATAGTATGTCATGAAAAACGTCATAGTATAGTATGTCATAAAAAATGTCATAGTATAGTATGTCACAAAAATCACATACTATAGTATGTCATAAAAAATGTCATAGTATAGTATGTCATAAAATACGTCATAGTATAGTATGTCATAAAAATGTCATAGTATAGTATGTCATAAAAAACGTCATAGTATAGTATGTCATAAAAATGTCATAGTATAGTATGTCATAAAAAACATAGTATAGTATGTCATAAAAATGTCATAGTATCGTGTGTCATAAAAAACGTCATAGTATAGTATGTCATAAAAATGTCATAGTATAGTATGTCATAAAAATCACATAGTATAGTATATCATAAAAATGTCATAGTATAGTATGTCATAAAAAACGTCATAGTATAGTATGTCATAAAAAACGACATAGTATAGTATGTCATAAAAATGTCATAGTATCGTGTGTCATAAAAAACGTCATAGTACAGTATGTCATAAAAATGTCATAGTATAGTATGTCATAAAAATCACATAGTATAGTATATCATAAAAATGTCATAGTATAGTATGTCATAAAAAACGTCATAGTATAGTATGTCATAAAAATCACATAGTATAGTATATCATAAAAATGTCATAGTATAGTATGTCATAAAAAACGTCATAGTATAGTATGTCATAAAAAACGACATAGTATAGTATGTCATAAAAACGTCATAGTATAGTAAGTCATAAAAATGTCATAGTATAGCATGTCATAAAAATCACATAGTATAGTATGTCACAAAAAACGACATAGTATAGTATGTCATAAAAAACGTCATAGTATAGTGTGTCATAAAAACGTCATAGTATAGTTTGTCATAAAATACCTTATAGTATAGTATGTCATAAAAATCACATAGTATAGCATGTCATAAAAAACGTCATAGTATAGTATGTCATAAAAATGTCATAGTATAGTATGTCATAAAAATCACATAGTATAATATGTCATAAAAAATGTCATAGTATAGTATGTCATAAAAAGGTCATAGTATAGTATGTCATAAAAAACGTCATAGTATAGTATGTCATAAAAAACGTCATAGTATAGTATGTCATAAAAAACGTCATAGTATAGTATGTCATAAAAAACGTCATAGTATGGTATGTCATAAAAATGTCATAGTATAGTATGTCATAAAAATGTCATAGTATAGTATGTCATAAAAAACGTCATAGTATAGTATGTCGTAAAAATGTCATAGTATAGTATGTCATAAAAAGTTCATAGTATAGTATGTCATAAAAAACGACATAGTATAGTATGTCATAAAAAACGTCATAGTATAGTATGTCATAAAAATCACATAGTATAGCATGTCATAAAAAATGTCATAGTATAGTATGTCATAAAAATGTCATAGTATAGTATGTCATAAAAATCACATAGTATAGCATATCATAAAAATGTCATAGTATAGTATGTCATAAAAAACTTCATAGTATAGTATGTCATAAAAAACGACATAGTATAGTATGTCATAAAAAACGTCATAGTATAGTGTGTCATAAAAACGTCATAGTATAGTATGTCATAAAAAACGACATAGTATAGTATGTCATAAAATACGTTATAGTATAGTATGTCATAAAAATCACATAGTATAGCATGTCATAAAAAACGTCATAGTATAGTATGTCATAAAAATGTCATAGTATAGTATGTCATAAAAATCACATAGTATAATATGTCATAAAAAATGTCATAGTATAGTATGTCATAAAAATGTCATAGTATAGTATGTCATAAAAATATCATAGTATAGTATGTCATAAAAAACGTCATAGTATAGTATGTCGTAAAAATGTCATAGTATAGTATGTCATAAAAAGTTCATAGTATAGTATGTCATGAAAAACGACATAGTATAGTATGTCATAAAAAACGTCATCATATAGTATGTCATAAAAAACGTCTTAGTATAGTATGTCATAAAAATCACATAGTATAGTATGTCATAAAAAACGACATAGTATAGTAAGTCATAAAAACTTCATAGTATGGTATGTCATAAAAATGTCATAGTATAGTATGTCATAAAAATGTCATAGTATAGTATGTCGTAAAAATGTCATAGTATAGTATGTCATAAAAATGTCATAGTATAGTATGTCATAAAAAACGTCATAGTATAGTATGTCGTAAAAATGTCATAGTATAGTATGTCATAAAAAACTTCATAGTATAGTATGTCATAAAAATGTAATAGTATAGTATGACGTAAAAATGTCATAGTATCGTATGTTATAAAAAGGTCATAGTATAGTATGTCATAAAAAACGTCATAGTATAGTATGTCATAAAAACGTCATAGTATAGTATGTCATAAAAAACGACATAGTATAGTATGTCATAAAAACGTCATAGTATAGTATGTCGTAAAAATGTCATAGTATAGTATGTCATAAAAAACGTCATAGTATAGTATGTCATAAAAATTTAATAGTATAGTATGTCATAAAAATGTCATAGTATAGTATGTCATAAAAACGTCATAGTATAGTATGTCGTAAAAATGTCATAGTATAGTATGTCATAAAAAACGTCATAGTATTGTATGTCATAAAAATGTAATAGTATAGTATGTCGTAAAAATGTCATAGTATCGTATGTTATAAAAAGGTCATTGTATAGTATGTCATAAAAAACGTCATAGTATAGTATTTCATAAAAACGTCATAGTATAGTATGTCATAAAAAACGACATAGTATAGTATGTCATAAAAAACGTCATAGTATAGTATGTCATAAAAAATGTCATAGTATAGTATGTCATAAAAAACGTCATAGTATAGTACGTCATAAAAACGTCATAGTATAGTATGTCGTAAAAATGTCATAGTATAGTATGTCATAAAAAACGTCATAGTATAGTATGTCATAAAAATGTAATGGTATAGTATGTCGTAAAAATGTCATAGTATCGTATGTTATAAAAAGGTCATAGTATAGTATGTCATAAAAAACGTCATAGTATATTATGTCATAAAAATGTCATAGTATAGTATGTCATAAAAAACGACATAGTATAGTATGTCATAAAAAACGTCATAGTATAGTATGTCATAAAAAATGTCATAGTATAGTATGTCATAAAAATGTCAAAGTATAGTATGTCACAAAAATCACATACTATAGTATGTCATAAAAAATGTCATAGTATAGTATGTCATAAAATACGTCATAGTATAGTATGTCATAAAAATGTCATAGTATAGTATGTCATAAAAAACGTCATAGTATAGTATGTCATAAAAATGTCATAGTATAGTATGTCATAAAAAACATAGTATAGTATGTCATAAAAATGTCATAGTATCGTGTGTCATAAAAAACGTCATAGTATAGTATGTCATAAAAATGTCATAGTATAGTATGTCATAAAAATCACATAGTATAGTATATCATAAAAATGTCATAGTATAGTATGTCATAAAAAACGTCATAGTATAGTATGTCATAAAAAACGACATAGTATAGTATGTCATAAAAATGTCATAGTAACGTGTGTCATAAAAAACGTCATAGTACAGTATGTCATAAAAATGTCATTTTATAGTATGTCATAAAAATCACATAGTATAGTATATCATAAAAATGTCATAGTACAGTATGTCATAAAAAACGTCATAGTATAGTATGTCATAAAAAACGACATAGTATAGTGTGTCATAAAAAACGTCATAGTATAGTATGTCATAAAAATCACATAGTATAGTATATCATAAAAATGTCATAGTATAGTATGTCATAAAAAACGTCATAGTATAGTATGTCATAAAAAAGACATAGTATAGTATGTCATAAAAACGTCATAGTATAGTATGTCATAAAAATGTCATAGTATAGTATGTCATAAAAATCACATAGTATAGTATGTCACAAAAAACGACATAGTATAGTATGTCATAAAAAACGTCATAGTATAGTGTGTCATAAAAACGTCATAGTATAGTATGTCATAAAAAACGACATAGTATAGTATGTCATAAAAAACGTCATAGTATAGTGTGTCATAAAAACGTCATAGTATAGTATGTCGTAAAAATGTCATAGTATAGTATGTCATAAAAAACGTCATAGTATAGTATGTCATAAAAATTTAATAGTATAGTATGTCATAAAAATGTCATAGTATAGTATGTCATAAAAACGTCATAGTATAGTATGTCGTAAAAATGTCATAGTATAGTATGTCATAAAAAACGTCATAGTATCGTATGTCATAAAAATGTAATAGTATAGTATGTCGTAAAAATGTCATAGTATCGTATGTTATAAAAAGGTCATTGTATAGTATGTCATAAAAAACGTCATAGTATAGTATTTCATAAAAACGTCATAGTATAGTATGTCATAAAAAACGACATAGTATAGTATGTCATAAAAAACGTCATAGTATAGTATGTCATAAAAAATGTCATAGTATAGTATGTCATAAAAAACGTCATAGTATAGTACGTCATAAAAACGTCATAGTATAGTATGTCGTAAAAATGTCATAGTATAGTATGTCATAAAAAACGTCATAGTATAGTATGTCATAAAAATGTAATGGTATAGTATGTCGTAAAAATGTCATAGTATCGTATGTTATAAAAAGGTCATAGTATAGTATGTCATAAAAAACGTCATAGTATATTATGTCATAAAAATGTCATAGTATAGTATGTCATAAAAAACGACATAGTATAGTATGTCATAAAAAACGTCATAGTATAGTATGTCATAAAAAATGTCATAGTATAGTATGTCATAAAAATGTCAAAGTATAGTATGTCACAAAAATCACATACTATAGTATGTCATAAAAAATGTCATAGTATAGTATGTCATAAAATACGTCATAGTATAGTATGTCATAAAAATGTCATAGTATAGTATGTCATAAAAAACGTCATAGTATAGTATGTCATAAAAATGTCATAGTATAGTATGTCATAAAAAACATAGTATAGTATGTCATAAAAATGTCATAGTATCGTGTGTCATAAAAAACGTCATAGTATAGTATGTCATAAAAATGTCATAGTATAGTATGTCATAAAAATCACATAGTATAGTATATCATAAAAATGTCATAGTATAGTATGTCATAAAAAACGTCATAGTATAGTATGTCATAAAAAATGTCATAGTATAGTATGTCATAAAAATGTCATAGTATAGTATGTCATAAAAATCACATAGTATAGCATATCATAAAAATGTCATAGTATAGTATGTCATAAAAAACTTCATAGTATAGTATGTCATAAAAAACGACATAGTATAGTATGTCATAAAAAACGTCATAGTATAGTGTGTCATAAAAACGTCATAGTATAGTATGTCATAAAAAACGACATAGTATAGTATGTCATAAAATACGTTATAGTATAGTATGTCATAAAAATCACATAGTATAGCATGTCATAAAAAACGTCATAGTATAGTATGTCATAAAAATGTCATAGTATAGTATGTCATAAAAATCACATAGTATAATATGTCATAAAAAATGTCATAGTATAGTATGTCATAAAAATGTCATAGTATAGTATGTCATAAAAATATCATAGTATAGTATGTCATAAAAAACGTCATAGTATAGTATGTCGTAAAAATGTCATAGTATAGTATGTCATAAAAAGTTCATAGTATAGTATGTCATGAAAAACGACATAGTATAGTATGTCATAAAAAACGTCATCATATAGTATGTCATAAAAAACGTCTTAGTATAGTATGTCATAAAAATCACATAGTATAGTATGTCATAAAAAACGACATAGTATAGTAAGTCATAAAAACTTCATAGTATGGTATGTCATAAAAATGTCATAGTATAGTATGTCATAAAAATGTCATAGTATAGTATGTCGTAAAAATGTCATAGTATAGTATGTCATAAAAATGTCATAGTATAGTATGTCATAAAAAACGTCATAGTATAGTATGTCGTAAAAATGTCATAGTATAGTATGTCATAAAAAACTTCATAGTATAGTATGTCATAAAAATGTAATAGTATAGTATGACGTAAAAATGTCATAGTATCGTATGTTATAAAAAGGTCATAGTATAGTATGTCATAAAAAACGTCATAGTATAGTATGTCATAAAAACGTCATAGTATAGTATGTCATAAAAAACGACATAGTATAGTATGTCATAAAAACGTCATAGTATAGTATGTCGTAAAAATGTCATAGTATAGTATGTCATAAAAAACGTCATAGTATAGTATGTCATAAAAATTTAATAGTATAGTATGTCATAAAAATGTCATAGTATAGTATGTCATAAAAACGTCATAGTATAGTATGTCGTAAAAATGTCATAGTATAGTATGTCATAAAAAACGTCATAGTATTGTATGTCATAAAAATGTAATAGTATAGTATGTCGTAAAAATGTCATAGTATCGTATGTTATAAAAAGGTCATTGTATAGTATGTCATAAAAAACGTCATAGTATAGTATTTCATAAAAACGTCATAGTATAGTATGTCATAAAAAACGACATAGTATAGTATGTCATAAAAAACGTCATAGTATAGTATGTCATAAAAAATGTCATAGTATAGTATGTCATAAAAAACGTCATAGTATAGTACGTCATAAAAACGTCATAGTATAGTATGTCGTAAAAATGTCATAGTATAGTATGTCATAAAAAACGTCATAGTATAGTATGTCATAAAAATGTAATGGTATAGTATGTCGTAAAAATGTCATAGTATCGTATGTTATAAAAAGGTCATAGTATAGTATGTCATAAAAAACGTCATAGTATATTATGTCATAAAAATGTCATAGTATAGTATGTCATAAAAAACGACATAGTATAGTATGTCATAAAAAACGTCATAGTATAGTATGTCATAAAAAATGTCATAGTATAGTATGTCATAAAAATGTCAAAGTATAGTATGTCACAAAAATCACATACTATAGTATGTCATAAAAAATGTCATAGTATAGTATGTCATAAAATACGTCATAGTATAGTATGTCATAAAAATGTCATAGTATAGTATGTCATAAAAAACGTCATAGTATAGTATGTCATAAAAATGTCATAGTATAGTATGTCATAAAAAACATAGTATAGTATGTCATAAAAATGTCATAGTATCGTGTGTCATAAAAAACGTCATAGTATAGTATGTCATAAAAATGTCATAGTATAGTATGTCATAAAAATCACATAGTATAGTATATCATAAAAATGTCATAGTATAGTATGTCATAAAAAACGTCATAGTATAGTATGTCATAAAAAACGACATAGTATAGTATGTCATAAAAATGTCATAGTAACGTGTGTCATAAAAAACGTCATAGTACAGTATGTCATAAAAATGTCATTTTATAGTATGTCATAAAAATCACATAGTATAGTATATCATAAAAATGTCATAGTACAGTATGTCATAAAAAACGTCATAGTATAGTATGTCATAAAAAACGACATAGTATAGTGTGTCATAAAAAACGTCATAGTATAGTATGTCATAAAAATCACATAGTATAGTATATCATAAAAATGTCATAGTATAGTATGTCATAAAAAACGTCATAGTATAGTATGTCATAAAAAAGACATAGTATAGTATGTCATAAAAACGTCATAGTATAGTATGTCATAAAAATGTCATAGTATAGTATGTCATAAAAATCACATAGTATAGTATGTCACAAAAAACGACATAGTATAGTATGTCATAAAAAACGTCATAGTATAGTGTGTCATAAAAACGTCATAGTATAGTATGTCATAAAAAACGACATAGTATAGTATGTCATAAAAAACGTCATAGTATAGTGTGTCATAAAAACGTCATAGTATAGTATGTCGTAAAAATGTCATAGTATAGTATGTCATAAAAAACGTCATAGTATAGTATGTCATAAAAATTTAATAGTATAGTATGTCATAAAAATGTCATAGTATAGTATGTCATAAAAACGTCATAGTATAGTATGTCGTAAAAATGTCATAGTATAGTATGTCATAAAAAACGTCATAGTATCGTATGTCATAAAAATGTAATAGTATAGTATGTCGTAAAAATGTCATAGTATCGTATGTTATAAAAAGGTCATTGTATAGTATGTCATAAAAAACGTCATAGTATAGTATTTCATAAAAACGTCATAGTATAGTATGTCATAAAAAACGACATAGTATAGTATGTCATAAAAAACGTCATAGTATAGTATGTCATAAAAAATGTCATAGTATAGTATGTCATAAAAAACGTCATAGTATAGTACGTCATAAAAACGTCATAGTATAGTATGTCGTAAAAATGTCATAGTATAGTATGTCATAAAAAACGTCATAGTATAGTATGTCATAAAAATGTAATGGTATAGTATGTCGTAAAAATGTCATAGTATCGTATGTTATAAAAAGGTCATAGTATAGTATGTCATAAAAAACGTCATAGTATATTATGTCATAAAAATGTCATAGTATAGTATGTCATAAAAAACGACATAGTATAGTATGTCATAAAAAACGTCATAGTATAGTATGTCATAAAAAATGTCATAGTATAGTATGTCATAAAAATGTCAAAGTATAGTATGTCACAAAAATCACATACTATAGTATGTCATAAAAAATGTCATAGTATAGTATGTCATAAAATACGTCATAGTATAGTATGTCATAAAAATGTCATAGTATAGTATGTCATAAAAAACGTCATAGTATAGTATGTCATAAAAATGTCATAGTATAGTATGTCATAAAAAACATAGTATAGTATGTCATAAAAATGTCATAGTATCGTGTGTCATAAAAAACGTCATAGTATAGTATGTCATAAAAATGTCATAGTATAGTATGTCATAAAAATCACATAGTATAGTATATCATAAAAATGTCATAGTATAGTATGTCATAAAAAACGTCATAGTATAGTATGTCATAAAAAACGACATAGTATAGTATGTCATAAAAATGTCATAGTAACGTGTGTCATAAAAAACGTCATAGTACAGTATGTCATAAAAATGTCATAGTATAGTATGTCATAAAAATCACATAGTATAGTATGTCATAAAAATGTCATAGTATAGTATGTCATAAAAAACGTCATAGTATAGTATGTCATAAAAAAGACATAGTATAGTATGTCATAAAAACGTCATAGTATAGTATGTCATAAAAATGTCATAGTATAGTATGTCATAAAAATCACATAGTATAGTATGTCACAAAAAACGACATAGTATAGTATGTCATAAAAAACGTCATAGTATAGTGTGTCATAAAAACGTCATAGTATAGTATGTCATAAAAAACGACATAGTATAGTATGTCATAAAAAACGTCATAGTATAGTGTGTCATAAAAACGTCATAGTATAGTATGTCATAAAAAACGACATAGTATAGTATGTCATAAAATACGTTATAGTATAGTATGTCATAAAAATCACATAGTATAGTATGTCATAAAAAACGTCATAGTATAGTATGTCATAAAAATGTCATAGTATAGTATGTCATAAAAATCACATAGTATAATATGTCATAAAAAATGTCATAGTATAGTATGTCATAAAAAGGTCATAGTATAGTATGTCATAAAAAACGTCATAGTATAGTATGTCATAAAAAACGTCATAGTATAGTATGTCATAAAAATGTCACAGTATAGTATGTCATAAAAATCACATAGTATAGTATGTCATAAAAAACGTCATAGTATGGTATGTCATAAAAATGTCATAGTATAGTATGTCATAAAAATGTCATAGTATAGTATGTCATAAAAAACGTCATAGTATAGTATGTCGTAAAAATGTCATAGTATAGTATGTCATAAAAAGTTCATAGTATAGTATGTCATAAAAAACGACATAGTATAGTATGTCATAAAAAACGTCATAGTATAGTATGTCATAAAAAACGTCATAGTATAGTATGTCATAAAAATCACATAGTATAGTATGTCATAAAAAACGACATAGTATAGTATGTGTTAAAAATGTCATAGTATGGTATGTCATAAAAATGTCATAGTATAGTATGTCATAAAAATGTCATAGTATAGTATGTCGTAAAAATGTCATAGTATAGTATGTCATAAAAATGTCATAGTATAGTATGTCATAAAAATTTAATAGTATAGTATGTCATAAAAATGTCATAGTATAGTATGTCATAAAAAACGTCATAGTATAGTATGTCGTAAAAATGTCATAGTATCGTATGTTATAAAAAGGTCATAGTATAGTATGTCATAAAAAACGTCATAGTATAGTATGTCGTAAAAATGTCATAGTATAGTATGTCATAAAAAACGTCATAGTATAGTATGTCATAAAAATTTAATAGTATAGTATGTCATAAAAACGTCATAGTATAGTATGTCATAAAAAACGACATAGTATAGTATGTCATAAAAAACGTCATAGTATAGTATGTCGTAAAAATGTCATAGTATAGTATGTCATAAAAAACGTCATAGTATAGTATGTCATAAAAATTTAATAGTATAGTATGTCATAAAAATGTCATAGTATAGTATGTCATAAAAACGTCATAGTATAGTATGTCGTAAAAATGTCATAGTATAGTATGTCATAAAAAACGTCATAGTATAGTATGTCATAAAAATGTAATAGTTTAGTATGTCGTAAAAATGTCATAGTATCGTATGTTATAAAAAGGTCATAGTATAGTATGTCATAAAAAACAACATAGTATAGTATGTCATAAAATACGTTATAGTATAGTATGTCATAAAAATCACATAGTATAGTATGTCATAAAAAACATCATAGTATAGTATGTCATAATGTCATAGTATAGTATGTCATAAAAAACGACATAGTATAGTATGTCATAAAATACGTCATAGTATAGTATTTCATAAAATACGTCATAGTATAGTATGTCATAAAAAACGTCATAGTATAGTATGTCATAAAATACGTCATAGTATAGTATGTCATAAAAATGCCATAGTATAGTATGTCATAAAAATATCATAGTATACTATGTCATAAAAAACGACATAGTATAGTATGTCATAAAATACGTCATAGTATAGTATGTCATAAAAAACGACATAGTATAGTATGTCATAAAATACTTTATAGTATAGTATGTCATAAAAATCACATAGTATAGTATGTCATAAAAAACGTCATAGTATAGTATGTCATAAAAATGTCATAGTATAGTATGTCATAAAAAACGTCATAGTATAGTATGTCATAAAAATGTCATAGTATAGTATGTCATAAAAATCACATAGTATAATATGTCATAAAAAATGTCATAGTATAGTATGTCATAAAAAGGTCATAGTATAGTATGTCATAAAAAACGTCATAGTATAGTATGTCATAAAAATCACATAGTATAGTATGTCATAAAAAACAACATAGTATAGTATGTCATAAAAAACGTCATAGTATAGTATGTCATAAAAATGTCATAGTATAGTATGTCATAAAAATCTCATACTATAGTATGTCATAAAATATGTCATAGTATAGTATGTCATAAAAATGTCATAGTATAGTATGTCATAAAAAACGTCATAGTATAGTATGTCATAAAAATGTCATAGTATAGTATGTCATAAAAATCACATAGTATAGTATGTCACAAAAAACGTCATAGTATAGTATGTCATAATGTCATAGTATAGTATGTCATAAAAATGTCATAGTATAGTATGTCATAAAAATCACATAGTATAGTATGTCATAAAAAACGTCATAGTACAGTATGTCATAAAAATGTCATAGTATAGTATGTCATAAAAAACGTCATAGTATAGTATGTCATAATGTCATAGTATAGTATGTCATAAAAAACGTCATAGTATAGTATGTCATAAAAATGTCATAGTATAGTATGTCATAAAAAACGTCATAGTATAGTATGTCATAAAAATGTCATAGTATAGCATGTCATAAAAATCACATAGTATAGTATGTCATAAAAAACGTCATAGTACAGTATGTCATAAAAATGTCATAGTATAGTATGTCATAAAAATGCCATAGTATAGCATGTCATAAAAATATCATAGTATAGTATGTCATAAAAAACGACATAGTATAGTATGTCATAAAATACGTCATAGTATAGTATGTCATAAAAATGTCATAGTATAGTATGTCATAAAAATCACATAGTATAGTATGTCACAAAAAACGACATAGTATAGTATGTCATAAAAACGTCATAGTATAGTATGTCATAAAAAACGACATAGTATAGTATGTCATAAAAATGTCATAGTATAGTATGTCATAAAAATCACATAGTATAGTATGTCATAAAAACGTCATAGTATAGTATGTCATAAAAATGTCATAGTATAGTATGTCATAAAAAACGTCATAGTATAGTATGTCATAAAAATGTCATAGTATAGCATGTCATAAAAATCACATAGTATAGTATGTCATAAAAAACGTCATAGTACAGTATGTCATAAAAATGTCATAGTATAGTATGTCATAAAAATGCCATAGTATAGCATGTCATAAAAATATCATAGTATAGTATGTCATAAAAAACGACATAGTATAGTATGTCATAAAATACGTCATAGTATAGTATGTCATAAAAATGTCATAGTATAGTATGTCATAAAAATCACATAGTATAGTATGTCACAAAAAACGACATAGTATAGTATGTCATAAAAACGTCATAGTATAGTATGTCATAAAAACGTCATAGTATAGTATGTCATAAAAAATGTCATAGTATAGTATGTCATAAAAACGTCATAGTATAGTATGTCATAAAAAATGTCATAGTATAGTATGTCATAAAAACGTCATAGTATAGTATGTCATAAAAATGTCATAGTATAGTATGTCATAAAAAGGTCATAGTATAGTATGTCATAAAAAACGTCATAGTATAGTATGTCGTAAAAATGTCATAGTATAGTATGTCATAAAAAACGTCATAGTATAGTACGTCATAAAAATGTAATAGTATAGTATGTCATAAAAAACGTCATAGTATAGTATGTCATAATGTCATAGTATAGTATGTCATAAAAAACGTCATAGTATAGTATGTCATAAAAATGTCATAGTATAGTATGTCATAAAAAACGTTATAGTATAGTATGTCATAAAAATGTCATAGTATAGCATGTCATAAAAATCACATAGTATAGTATGTCATAAAAAACGTCATAGTACAGTATGTCATAAAAATGTCATAGTATAGTATGTCATAAAAAACGTCATAGTATAGTATGTCATAATGTCACAGTATAGTATGTCATAAAAAACGTCATAGTATAGTATTTCATAAAATACGTCATAGTATAGTATGTCATAAAAAACTTCATAGTATAGTATGTCATAAAATACGTCATAGTATAGTATGTCATAAAAATGCCATAGTATAGCATGTCATAAAAATATCATAGTATACTATGTCATAAAAAACGACATAGTATAGTATGTCATAAAATACGTCATAGTATAGTATGTCATAAAAAACGTCATAGTATAGTATGTCGTAAAAATGTCATAGTATAGTATGTCATAAAAAACGTCATAGTATAGTATGTCATAAAAATTTAATAGTATAGTATGTCATAAAAACGTCATAGTATAGTATGTCATAAAAAACGACATAGTATAGTATGTCATAAAAAACGTCATAGTATAGTATGTCGTAAAAATGTCATAGTATAGTATGTCATAAAAAACGTCATAGTATAGTATGTCATAAAAATGACATAGTATAGTATGTCACAAAAAACGACATAGTATAGTATGTCATAAAAAACGTCATAGTATAGTATGTCATAAAAACGTCATAGTATAGTATGTCATAAAAAACGACATAGTATAGTATGTCATAAAATACGTTATAGTATAGTATGTCATAAAAATCACATAGTATAGTATGTCATAAAAAACGTCATAGTATAGTATGTCATAAAAATGTCATAGTATAGTATGTCATAAAAATCACATAGTATAATATGTCATAAAAAATGTCATAGTATAGTATGTCATAAAAATGTCATGGTATAGTATGTCATAAAAATGTCATAGTATAGTATGTCATAAAAAACGTCATAGTATAGTACGTCATAAAAATGTAATAGTATAGTATGTCATAAAAAACGTCATAGTATAGTATGTCATAATGTCATAGTATAGTATGTCATAAAAAACGTCATAGTATAGTATGTCATAAAAAATGTCATAGTATAGTATGTCATAAAAAACGTTATAGTATAGTATGTCATAAAAATGTCATAGTATAGCATGTCATAAAAATCACATAGTATAGTATGTCATAAAAAACGTCATAGTACAGTATGTCATAAAAATGTCATAGTATAGTATGTCATAAAAAACGTCATAGTATAGTATGTCATAATGTCATAGTATAGTATGTCATAAAAAACGTCATAGTATAGTATTTCATAAAATACGTCATAGTATAGTATGTCATAAAAAACGTCATAGTATAGTATGTCATAAAATACGTCATAGTATAGTATGTCATAAAAATGCCATAGTATAGTATGTCATAAAAATATCATAGTATACTATGTCATAAAAAACGACATAGTATAGTATGTCATAAAATACGTCATAGTGTAGTATGTCATAAAAATGTGATAGTATAGTATGTCATAAAAATCACATAGTATAGTATGTCACAAAAAACGACATATGATAGTATGTCATAAAAAACGTCATAGTATAGTGTGTCATAAAAACGTCATAGTATAGTATGTCATAAAAAACGACATAGTATAGTATGTCATAAAATACGTTATAGTATAGTATGTCATAAAAATCACATAGTATAGTATGTCATAAAAAACGTCATAGTATAGTATGTCATAAAAATGTCAGAGTATAGTATTTCATAAAAATCACATAGTATAATATGTCATAAAAATGTCATAGTATAGTATGTCATAAAAAGGTCATAGTATAGTATGTCATAAAAAACGTCATAGTATAGTATGTCATAAAAATGTCATAGTATAGTATGTCATAAAAATCACATAGTATAGTATGTCATAAAAAACGTCATAGTATGGTATGTCATAAAAATGTCATAGTATAGTATGTCATAAAAATGTCTTAGTATAGTATGTCATAAAAATCACATAGTATAGTATGTCATAAAAAACGACATAGTATAGTATGTCATAAAAACGTCATAGTATGGTATGTCATAAAAATGTCATAGTATAGTATGTCATAAAAATGTCTTAGTATAGTATGTCGTAAAAATGTCATAGTATAGTATGTCATAAAAATGTCATAGTATAGTATGTCATAAAAAACTTCATAGTATAGTATGTCGTAAAAATGCCATAGTATAGTATGTCATAAAAAACGTCATAGTATAGTATGTCATAAAAATTTAATAGTATATTATGTCATAAAAATGTCATAGTATAGTATGTCATAAAAAACGTCATAGTATAGTATGTCGTAAAAATGTCATAGTATAGTATGTCATAAAAAACGTCATAGTATAGTATGTCATAAAAATGTAATAGTATAGTATGTCGTAAAGATGTCATAGTATCGTATGTTATAAAAAGGTCATAGTATAGTATGTCATAAAAAACGTCATAGTATAGTATGTCATAAAAACGTCATAGTATAGTATGTCATAAAAAACGACATAGTATAGTATGTCATAAAAAACGTCATAGTATAGTATGTCGTAAAAATGTCATAGTATAGTATGTCATAAAAAACGTCATAGTATAGTATGTCATAAAAATTTAATAGTATAGTATGTCATAAAAATGTCATAGTATAGTATGTCATAAAAACGTCAT
This sequence comes from Cephalopholis sonnerati, assembly GCA_019142605.1. NCBI lineage: Eukaryota > Metazoa > Chordata > Actinopteri > Perciformes > Serranidae > Cephalopholis > Cephalopholis sonnerati. The sequence continues at coordinate 24,296,946 of JAGQAX010000015.1, read as the reverse complement.
AGTATAGTATGTCGTAAAAATGTCATAGTATAGTATGTCATAAAAAACGTCATAGTATAGTATGTCATAAAAATGTAATAGTATAGTATGTCGTAAAAATGTCATAGTATCGTATGTTATAAAAAGGTCATAGTATAGTATGTCATAAAAAAACGTCATAGTATAGTATTTCATAAAAACGTCATAGTATAGTATGTCATAAAAAACGACATAGTATAGTATGTCATAAAAAACGTCATAGTATAGTATGTCATAAAAAATGTCATAGTATAGTATGTCATAAAAAACGTCATAGTATAGTATGTCATAAAAATTTAATAGTATAGTATGTCATAAAAACGTCATAGTATAGTATGTCGTAAAAATGTCATAGTATAGTATGTCATAAAAAACGTCATAGTATAGTATGTCATAAAAAACGTCATAGTATAGTATGTCATAAAATGTAATAGTATAGTATGTCGTAAAAATGTCATAGTATCGTATGTTATAAAAAGGTCATAGTATAGTATGTCATAAAAAACGTCATAGTATAGTATGTCATAAAAACGTCATAGTATAGTATGTCATAAAAAACGACATAGTATAGTATGTCATAAAAAACGTCATAGTATAGTATGTCATAAAAAATGTCATAGTATAGTATGTCACAAAAATCACATACTATAGTATGTCATAAAAAATGTCATAGTATAGTATGTCATAAAATACGTCATAGTATAGTATGTCATAAAAATGTCATAGTATAGTATGTCATAAAAAACGTCATAGTATAGTATGTCATAAAAATGTCATAGTATAGTATGTCATAAAAAACATAGTATAGTATGTCATAAAAATGTCATAGTATCGTGTGTCATAAAAAACGTCATAGTATAGTATGTCATAAAAATGTCATAGTATAGTATGTCATAAAAATCACATAGTATAGTATATCATAAAAATGTCATAGTATAGTATGTCATAAAAAACGTCATAGTATAGTATGTCATAAAAAACGACATAGTATAGTATGTCATAAAAATGTCATAGTATCGTGTGTCATAAAAAACGTCATAGTACAGTATGTCATAAAAATGTCATAGTATAGTATGTCATAAAAATCACATAGTATAGTATATCATAAAAATGTCATAGTATAGTATGTCATAAAAAACGTCATAGTATAGTATGTCATAAAAATCACATAGTATAGTATATCATAAAAATGTCATAGTATAGTATGTCATAAAAAACGTCATAGTATAGTATGTCATAAAAAACGACATAGTATAGTATGTCATAAAAACGTCATAGTATAGTAAGTCATAAAAATGTCATAGTATAGTATGTCATAAAAATCACATAGTATAGTATGTCACAAAAAACGACATAGTATAGTATGTCATAAAAAACGTCATAGTATAGTGTGTCATAAAAACGTCATAGTATAGTATGTCATAAAATACCTTATAGTATAGTATGTCATAAAAATCACATAGTATAGCATGTCATAAAAAACGTCATAGTATAGTATGTCATAAAAATGTCATAGTATAGTATGTCATAAAAATCACATAGTATAATATGTCATAAAAAATGTCATAGTATAGTATGTCATAAAAAGGTCATAGTATAGTATGTCATAAAAAACGTCATAGTATAGTATGTCATAAAAAACGTCATAGTATAGTATGTCATAAAAAACGTCATAGTATAGTATGTCATAAAAAACGTCATAGTATGGTATGTCATAAAAATGTCATAGTATAGTATGTCATAAAAATGTCATAGTATAGTATGTCATAAAAAACGTCATAGTATAGTATGTCGTAAAAAACGACATAGTATAGTATGTCATAAAAAGTTCATAGTATAGTATGTCATAAAAAACGACATAGTATAGTATGTCATAAAAAACGTCATAGTATAGTATGTCATAAAAATCACATAGTATAGCATGTCATAAAAAATGTCATAGTATAGTATGTCATAAAAATGTCATAGTATAGTATGTCATAAAAATCACATAGTATAGCATATCATAAAAATGTCATAGTATAGTATGTCATAAAAAACGTCATAGTATAGTATGTCATAAAAAACGACATAGTATAGTATGTCATAAAAAACGTCATAGTATAGTGTGTCATAAAAACGTCATAGTATAGTATGTCATAAAAAACGACATAGTATAGTATGTCATAAAATACGTTATAGTATAGTATGTCATAAAAATCACATAGTATAGCATGTCATAAAAAACGTCATAGTATAGTATGTCATAAAAATGTCATAGTATAGTATGTCATAAAAATCACATAGTATAATATGTCATAAAAAATGTCATAGTATAGTATGTCATAAAAAGGTCATAGTATAGTATGTCATAAAAAACGTCATAGTATAGTATGTCATAAAAAACGTCATAGTATAGTATGTCATAAAAAACGTCATAGTATAGTATGTCATAAAAAACGTCATAGTATGGTATGTCATAAAAATGTCATAGTATAGTATGTCATAAAAATATCATAGTATAGTATGTCATAAAAAACGTCATAGTATAGTATGTCGTAAAAATGTCATAGTATAGTATGTCATAAAAAGTTCATAGTATAGTATGTCATGAAAAACGACATAGTATAGTATGTCATAAAAAACGTCATCATATAGTATGTCATAAAAAACGTCTTAGTATAGTATGTCATAAAAATCACATAGTATAGTATGTCATAAAAAACGACATAGTATAGTAAGTCATAAAAACTTCATAGTATGGTATGTCATAAAAATGTCATAGTATAGTATGTCATAAAAATGTCATAGTATAGTATGTCGTAAAAATGTCATAGTATAGTATGTCATAAAAATGTCATAGTATAGTATGTCATAAAAAACGTCATAGTATAGTATGTCGTAAAAATGTCATAGTATAGTATGTCATAAAAAACTTCATAGTATAGTATGTCATAAAAATGTAATAGTATAGTATGACGTAAAAATGTCATAGTATCGTATGTTATAAAAAGGTCATAGTATAGTATGTCATAAAAAACGTCATAGTATAGTATGTCATAAAAACGTCATAGTATAGTATGTCATAAAAAACGACATAGTATAGTATGTCATAAAAACGTCATAGTATAGTATGTCGTAAAAATGTCATAGTATAGTATGTCATAAAAAACGTCATAGTATAGTATGTCATAAAAATTTAATAGTATAGTATGTCATAAAAATGTCATAGTATAGTATGTCATAAAAACGTCATAGTATAGTATGTCGTAAAAATGTCATAGTATAGTATGTCATAAAAAACGTCATAGTATCGTATGTCATAAAAATGTAATAGTATAGTATGTCGTAAAAATGTCATAGTATCGTATGTTATAAAAAGGTCATTGTATAGTATGTCATAAAAAACGTCATAGTATAGTATTTCATAAAAACGTCATAGTATAGTATGTCATAAAAAACGACATAGTATAGTATGTCATAAAAAACGTCATAGTATAGTATGTCATAAAAAATGTCATAGTATAGTATGTCATAAAAAACGTCATAGTATAGTATGTCATAAAAACGTCATAGTATAGTATGTCGTAAAAATGTCATAGTATAGTATGTCATAAAAAACGTCATAGTATAGTATGTCATAAAAATGTAATGGTATAGTATGTCGTAAAAATGTCATAGTATCGTATGTTATAAAAAGGTCATAGTATAGTATGTCATAAAAAACGTCATAGTATATTATGTCATAAAAATGTCATAGTATAGTATGTCATAAAAAACGACATAGTATAGTATGTCATAAAAAACGTCATAGTATAGTATGTCATAAAAAATGTCATAGTATAGTATGTCATAAAAATGTCAAAGTATAGTATGTCACAAAAATCACATACTATAGTATGTCATAAAAAATGTCATAGTATAGTATGTCATAAAATACGTCATAGTATAGTATGTCATAAAAATGTCATAGTATAGTATGTCATAAAAAACGTCATAGTATAGTATGTCATAAAAATGTCATAGTATAGTATGTCATAAAAAACATAGTATAGTATGTCATAAAAATGTCATAGTATCGTGTGTCATAAAAAACGTCATAGTATAGTATGTCATAAAAATGTCATAGTATAGTATGTCATAAAAATCACATAGTATAGTATATCATAAAAATGTCATAGTATAGTATGTCATAAAAAACGTCATAGTATAGTATGTCATAAAAAACGACATAGTATAGTATGTCATAAAAATGTCATAGTAACGTGTGTCATAAAAAACGTCATAGTACAGTATGTCATAAAAATGTCATAGTATAGTATGTCATAAAAATCACATAGTATAGTATATCATAAAAATGTCATAGTATAGTATGTCATAAAAAACGTCATAGTATAGTATGTCATAAAAATCACATAGTATAGTATATCATAAAAATGTCATAGTATAGTATGTCATAAAAAACGTCATAGTATAGTATGTCATAAAAAAGACATAGTATAGTATGTCATAAAAACGTCATAGTATAGTATGTCATAAAAATGTCATAGTATAGTATGTCATAAAAATCACATAGTATAGTATGTCACAAAAAACGACATAGTATAGTATGTCATAAAAAACGTCATAGTATAGTGTGTCATAAAAACGTCATAGTATAGTATGTCATAAAAAACGACATAGTATAGTATGTCATAAAAAACGTCATAGTATAGTGTGTCATAAAAACGTCATAGTATAGTATGTCATAAAAAACGACATAGTATAGTATGTCATAAAATACGTTATAGTATAGTATGTCATAAAAATCACATAGTATAGTATGTCATAAAAAACGTCATAGTATAGTATGTCATAAAAATGTCATAGTATAGTATGTCATAAAAATCACATAGTATAATATGTCATAAAAAATGTCATAGTATAGTATGTCATAAAAAGGTCATAGTATAGTATGTCATAAAAAACGTCATAGTATAGTATGTCATAAAAAACGTCATAGTATAGTATGTCATAAAAATGTCACAGTATAGTATGTCATAAAAATCACATAGTATAGTATGTCATAAAAAACGTCATAGTATGGTATGTCATAAAAATGTCATAGTATAGTATGTCATAAAAATGTCATAGTATAGTATGTCATAAAAAACGTCATAGTATAGTATGTCGTAAAAATGTCATAGTATAGTATGTCATATAAAGTTCATAGTATAGTATGTCATAAAAAACGACATAGTATAGTATGTCATAAAAAACGTCATAGTATAGTATGTCATAAAAAACGTCATAGTATAGTATGTCATAAAAATCACATAGTATAGTATGTCATAAAAAACGACATAGTATAGTATGTGTTAAAAATGTCATAGTATGGTATGTCATAAAAATGTCATAGTATAGTATGTCATAAAATTGTCATAGTATAGTATGTCGTAAAAATGTCATAGTATAGTATGTCATAAAAATGTCATAGTATAGTATGTCATAAAAATTTAATAGTATAGTATGTCATAAAAATGTCATAGTATAGTATGTCATAAAAAACGTCATAGTATAGTATGTCGTAAAAATGTCATAGTATCGTATGTTATAAAAAGGTCATAGTATAGTATGTCATAAAAAACGTCATAGTATAGTATGTCGTAAAAATGTCATAGTATAGTATGTCATAAAAAACGTCATAGTATAGTATGTCATAAAAATTTAATAGTATAGTATGTCATAAAAACATAGTATAGTATGTCATAAAAAACGACATAGTATAGTATGTCATAAAAAACGTCATAGTATAGTATGTCGTAAAAATGTCATAGTATAGTATGTCATAAAAAACGTCATAGTATAGTATGTCATAAAAATTTAATAGTATAGTATGTCATAAAAATGTCATAGTATAGTATGTCATAAAAACGTCATAGTATAGTATGTCGTAAAAATGTCATAGTATAGTATGTCATAAAAAACGTCATAGTATAGTATGTCATAAAAATGTAATAGTTTAGTATGTTGTAAAAATGTCATAGTATCGTATGTTATAAAAAGGTCATAGTATAGTATGTCATAAAAAACAACATAGTATAGTATGTCATAAAATACGTTATAGTATAGTATGTCATAAAAATCACATAGTATAGTATGTCATAAAAAACGTCATAGTATAGTATGTCATAAAAATGTCATAGTATAGTATGTCATAAAAATCACATAGTATAATATGTCATAAAAAATGTCATAGTATAGTATGTCATAAAAAGGTCATAGTATCGTATGTCATAAAAATGTAATAGTATCGTATGTTATAAAAAGGTCATAGTATAGTATGTCATAAAAAACGACATAGTATAGTATGTCATAAAAAACGTCATAGTATAGTATGTCATAAAAAATGTCATAGTATAGTATGTCATAAAAAACGTCATAGTATAGTATGTCATAAAAATTTAATAGTATAGTATGTCATAAAAACGTCATAGTATAGTATGTCGTAAAAATGTCATAGTATAGTATGTCATAAAAAACGTCATAGTATAGTATGTCATAAAAATGTAATAGTATAGTATGTCGTAAAAATGTCATAGTATCGTATGTTATAAAAAGGTCATAGTATAGTATGTCATAAAAACGTCATAGTATAGTATGTCATAAAAAACGACATAGTATAGTATGTCATAAAAAACGTCATAGTATAGTATGTCATAAAAAATGTCATAGTATAGTATGTCATAAAAATGTCAAAGTATAGTATGTCACAAAAATCACATACTATAGTATGTCATAAAAAATGTCATAGTATAGTATGTCATAAAATACGTCATAGTATAGTATGTCATAAAAATGTCATAGTATAGTATGTCATAAAAAACGTCATAGTATAGTATGTCATAAAAATGTCATAGTATAGTATGTCATAAAAAACATAGTGTAGTATGTCATAAAAATGTCATAGTATCGTGTGTCATAAAAAACATCACAGTATAGTATGTCATAAAAATGTCATAGTATAGTATGTCATAAAAATCACATAGTATAGTATATCATAAAAATGTCATAGTATAGTATGTCATAAAAAACGTCATAGTATAGTATGTCATAAAAAACGACATAGTATAGTGTGTCATAAAAAACGTCATAGTATAGTATGTCATAAAAATCACATAGTATAGTATATCATAAAAATGTCATAGTATAGTATGTCATAAAAAACGTCATAGTATAGTATGTCATAAAAAACGACATAGTATAGTATGTCATAAAAATGTCATAGTATCGTGTGTCATAAAAAACGTCATAGTACAGTATGTCATAAAAATGTCATAGTATAGTATGTCATAAAAATCACATAGTATAGTATATCATAAAAATGTCATAGTATAGTATGTCATAAAAAACGTCATAGTATAGTATGTCATAAAAAACGACATAGTATAGTGTGTCATAAAAATGTCATAGTATAGTATGTCATAAAAAACGTCATAGTATAGTATGTCATAAAAAACGACATAGTATTGTATGTCATAAAAACGTCATAGTATAGTATGTCATAAAAATCACATACTATAGTATGGCATAAAAAATGTCATAGTATAGTATGTCATAAAAATGTCAAAGTATAGTATGTCATAGAAATCACATACTATAGTATGTCATAAAAAATGTCATAGTATAGTATGTCATAAAATACGTCATAGTATAGTATGTCATAAAAATGTCATAGTATAGTATGTCATAAAAAACATAGTATAGTATGTCATAAAAATGTCATAGTATCGTGTGTCATAAAAAACGTCATAGTATAGTATGTCATAAAAATCACATAGTATAGTATATCATAAAAATGTCATAGTATAGTATGTCATAAAGAACGTCATAGTATAGTATGTCATAAAAATCACATAGTATAGTATGTCACAAAAAACGTCATAGTATAGTATGTCATCAAAAAGTCCTTGTATCGTATATTATAAAAATCACACAGTATAGAGTGTCAAAAAAATGTCATAGTATAGTATGTCATGAAAATCACATAGTATAGGGTGTCATAAAAAATGTCATAGTATAGTATGTCATAAAAAATGTCATGTTATAGTGTGTCATAAACATGCAATAAGACTGTCATAGTAGAGTAAAAAATCGTAGTATAGTTTGTCAGAAAAGCATCATAGTATAGTACGTCAAAAAAAAATTATACAGAAGCATTATATTAAGCATACAATAAAAATATACAAAAAGTCATAGTACAGTATTTCATCAACAATGCCATAATACAATATGCCATCAAAATGTCATACTATAACATGTTATGAAATCTTTGTAAAAAGTCATAGTATAGTGTGCCATAAAAATTGCATAAAAGTCATTGTAATTTATGCCATAAAAAAATGTTTAAAAAAGTTATAGTATAGTACGTCCTAAACATGACATAAATTTGCTGTTTGTGTCACTGACAGATCTAACGATTTGTGGAGCTGACATATATATATGCAGTTGGATGTATAAGCGTGTTTCTACATCCATTTATAGCTACCAGTGGGATGTGAAACACTAACAGTGTTTTTCAGATGAAAAAAATCTAGCAGGTTTCCATAAATAAACTAGACAGGAACTCACTTTGCAGCTATGCAATGATTAAACCGATGGAAACTTTAGCATACAACCTGTTATGGACTAATATTAAAAACAAGCTAGAACTTTTAATACTTTTTAAGTCCCTGTGGACATCGTGTTAAGTATGTATGCATCAGGGTCTGTAATCTCTGAAAATACAGTATAATAGAGGATGTTCTAACTTTCTATTACCCTAGATATTCAGATTTGCCTGTCTAAAACCCATCTTCATGGGTAATGCCTTTCATTAAGTGAGCAAAAACATCCGCTTAATGTTACTCCACAAATCCTGGCCTGCAATAATGAGCACTTGGAAGTGGGATATATTTCCAGTAATTCTGCCCTCTGCCATCTGAATACGGGCTTATCTAACCTCCATTTTACCAGATCATCAGCTGAGAGGAGGCTCTGATGGACGAGCAATGACTTGAATGTATGTGCCTGATGTTGCTTTTTTACAGCTTTTTTTTCTCAGCATCTTGTTACGTCAACGAGCAGCTTTCTGCTGATCAGGCACTACACTGCTGTGGGCTGCTGCAAGGTGACCCTAATGCTTCCTGGTACTCTAACGCAACTGCAAAGGATGTAAAATTTAAAGATCTGACTTGAAACACTTCACGTTAGCAGTTTCTAGTAGAATCCCAAAGAGAGACAGGATTTTCTCTTCAGTCTGAGACATAAAACACGACAACATTTTAGTCATTTTGTCAATTTATTCTAATAATTCAGCCTATTTTACAAAACCTGATAATGCTTAAAATGAAATCTATCATTTGATATTAACTAGTAATTGTACATTGTAGCTCTGTGCTCAAGTAAATGACAGTGTCAAGAAATTTTAAAGAAGTGGTAGCAAATTTAAGCATTGAACATAGCAAAACATTCATTCTTTCACTGTGCGGCAGAAAGCAAAAGTCATTTAAGAAGCAGTGCTAGTACATCAGAGAGGTTTGGGGACAATTAACTTTTAAACCAGCTGATTTTCAATGTAATTTGGAAAGTGGATTTTATTTCCTGTGAACATCAATCATAAATCCATCAGAAATTATTAAAAATTAAGGTTTGTAATAAGCAAATTGACCCCAAACCTGCTGTTACTGTTAAGCATATAACATTTGCACACAAGTAAAATTTGACTTAACATTCATAAAGTAGAATATACAGCTCTCAATCAACAGAAATATCACCAAAGTGTGACTAAAAGGTAATAAACACCTGATTTTAGGAAAATGAAGTTCTGTGCTTGTTCCACCACAACATAAATACACACCCCACATCACATAAACACAAAATATTAAAACATTCAAAAGGATAAGTAAACATCAGTAAAAGTTTGAAAGTATTGAACCTGTGCTTAGCCAGCATTTGCGTCAGTAAAGGGGTCTGAGAGCTGTAACTGTAGTTGGTCGTAGTTTACAGTTCTCCATTTATTTGATCTGGTTTAAGGGTTGAAATCTCTTGTATCAAAAGTGATGTGGCCTGAAAATGAACACAAGAGGATTTACCGCCAACCACAGGTTCAAACAAGATAGGTGTGATTATACTGTATATTCGGTGTTGAAGGGGAAAAAAACACTTTCATTACAAGTACATTCATTCTGCAAGTGGGCCCAGAGATCTTTGGGAAACGTAGTCTTCTTTTTCCATTTCACAGAAAAACACAAAAGGTGCAGTCGCACAATAGTGCACAAGTTTTTTCTTCTGTCCAGATAATGAGGTCTATGATGGTCATGAGTTCGGCCTCCATCGTCAGTATTATCACCGAGTTATTACTGCCAATGCACAAACATTGCATAAGGCATGTGAAAAGAAATATATAGGCCAGCTGTATATTCTATTATAACTCTAGCTATATACATAGGACCATGAATACATGTTTAAGGCCTACTAGACCCTTTTTATTCTGCACAAGCATTCTGCTAGCAACTGGCTTAGATGAATATTGTTTGGTATAGATGTGCACAAAGATGGCAAGCAGTACTTCTTTGTCCATGTGGAATGCTAATATAGTTAGTCAACATTCAATGATAAGGTCATCATGGCTATCTGAAATCTGAGAAAGTCAACAGCAACACTGAAACATTGTCTTTGCTTAAAGGGGAACTCCAGCAATGTTGTACAACACTTCTGTACAGTTCAGGGTCAGATTAAATGTAGGATTCAGAAATGCTGGATACTACTAATATTACTAGTACTGGATATCTAGCCTGGGAACCAGATGAATCTGGGAGCTTGAGTTTTATTTGCTCTGGCAGATTTGGCTGGTCCCCCTTTCATTTAGACAGACTTCCAGCCTACTGGGCCAAGCCAGTCACACCTGTTTATCTAATATGGGGTTTCAGATGATGACCTATGTGGTGATGTCCTTTTCGGCTCGTGTACCCTCACACCAGGGACACTACAGTAAGCATGAACCTAGCTTAGTAAAGAGGAGTGCTGTTGAGACATTTTCGTAAACAGCCAAGATGATGTAGAGAGCTGATGTAGAACCATTTTCAAATTCTGATAACAAAAATGGCAACACTCGTTCACAGACAAATCAAAGCTCATGTCTTCATGTCTTCAAGCTGTAGTCAGTCAGGTTTGTCTGTCGCTCAGTGCTACGTAGCATTCCATTGCCCTGACTAGTTGGAGGTCTATCACATTGCATCCAGAAGCATTTTGATCTAGGGTTGCTGATACGACCCGGTCTCACTCCGAAGTGATCGAAATCTGGCGTTTGGATAGTGACTTGTGGCTTCAGACACCTACGAAAAAAGTCATCTTTTAACGTTTGCACGATACGCAGCCTGTTGCTGTTATAGTTTAACAACGCACGGCAGTGTCAGGAGGAAATGTGGCGGGACAAGAATGAAAATAAAGCGCCCAAAGTCCGAGTGGGTGGGTGGGAAGGGGTGTTGGCTGGGTCTAACAAACATTGACTTTCACCCGGGAGAGCAGTGTTTGTGTCCCGTTAGATTTTAACGCCAAACCCTGTTTTTTGTCCCAAACCCAACCACGTGTGTTTGTTGTTGAAGGCAAAAAACACCAATTCATGGTGTTGTACAGATGTAGTATGTTAATTTTGAAGATGACTGTATGTAAACGGTAAATTCCCTGTGAAAACAGAAGTGTATTTTGAAAGACGACAATTCAGGTAAAAGGCTGAACTTGACATGTCAATCCAGACTGTCAGCACCCAACACACCAAGGATACTTTGCATGTTGTATCTGGACGTGGAAAGTCCATGACCAAAAGTCGATATGTGACAAGTCGGAGTGAGACTGTGTTGTTGAAATCAAAGGAGCAACTTGCGGCTTGGTTCGACGATGTCAGACTTATGAATAGGCTACCATCTGACATTAGACCTCCATGCCTCCTAAAAGATCTACCTCTTTCAAACCCCAGGTGCTCAGTTTGTAATGCAGGATTTCTGTTTTTAAGAAAAGTCAAGCCTCAAGTCCAAGCTAAGATAACCCTGATGACATCACTATGACATTATCAAGTCTATTTTTTTTCTGACGTCCCCTCCTGAGGACCCCACAGAGGACATTCTACAACAGGGCGAGTGGTAACCTCTGTGACGAGTAACCTGACCTTCATTTGTAAAATCGGTGGAGTGCCCCTTTAACTGTGCTAAAACAAACTCATCATTTAAGCCCTTATAGTCACAATTAAAACAATAACCAAAGCTAACCTGTGTGTTCATTCTACTTCATTTGCATCAATCTACATTTTTATTAAACTCATGAATTTAGTCTTCACGTCTAATTTCACATGCGTTTTTCTTCTCACGTTGCCTGCAGGTTCCCTGACACAGACAGCCTGGTCTCAGAGTAACACATCAGTGCGTTTCCCTGCCACCCTTGACTTCACAGAGACAGAAAGACATTTCTAATGCATCTCAAATGATGCATCAACATGTCCCAATCATGCGTATCTTTGCAACTAGGGAGCAATTAAAACTGAAATATCTAAGTGCACCTGATGACTCTATGGGAACCTAAGCAATTACGCAGTCAAACCATGTTCTTCTCTTGTAAACAGCCTTTGCTTTGTTCTACGGTGAGGTCATTTATAATAAGAGAGCAAACAAAGCACCATCAGGGATTTTGCACTTGCAGAAATCTTTTAGAAAGCAGCGCACATAGATACTAACATGCACTCACATTGCCATACATGCCTTCTCTCAACAAATGCTGCGCTGAGATTGAATGCCTGCCTCTCTGCCATAACATTCGAACGCCAAAAATAGATATCCCTGGTGTATTGGCTGTGCTTTCTACACACACACACACGTACAGCTGAAGCCAGGGATTGGTGGAGTAGCTGAATACAAGAGATACTTAGTCATTGCTAATCCACAGAGAAGAGAAATGGGAAGGAGGAGAAGAATTAGGCCAAAAATGGAGTGTGATCTATATGTAGAAATCAGGTCATTGGCTGTATATGGGACAAAGATACTGCTGTGCATGTGAAGAAATCTTTGACATTCACACCCTGAATGAAGACATATTGTCTAACTTCACTATGTGCCACAAAAAGCTTGTTATGATAGCAGTGAAGCCGTTATAATGCACATTAAGCACTGTGTTTGTGTCCTTCTTAAACTTAAACTGCAATCCTAACTAGCTTGCCATTGTCACATAAAACACCAAGACACAATCAGCAAACAGTGGTGGCCTATCTTAGCTTTGCTTGATGCATGCATTGCTTAACTTTAAATGCAACCCCTAATCATTAAATTAACAGCATCAACAGCAGCTTTTAGCAATAGCGTGTTCGCCTATGTAGCCAGGTCTAAATGTATTTTAAATAAACATTAGCTCCTAAATCCTTCGGGGGGACCTCTACAGCCGTCTGTTGTAGTTACAGTGCTCTGCTGGATACATTCTGTAGGTTTGTGGAAGCGGATTTAGGATCGAGAGATGAGCGGTTGCTAGGTGACTGGATAAAAAGAGGCCACAGGTGGAATCGTCCCAGCGTGTACTCCTCTCCTGCTCGCTTGTTTGTCCTTGATTACGCTGCCAAAAAAACAGTAGTGGACGAGTGGTCACCTAGAAGCCAAGGCACGTGTTCTGTGTTTGTCTCAGCCGGCTAAATTCCACATTTTGTGCATTTTTTTCTTTTCCAGACTCTTTTCAAGTTCCCGCCTCTTTACTGCATGCTTGGTTTTATGTAACAGTGCAGCAATCCCTATCACTGCTTCACCTCTGATTCTTTTGCACTGCCCTTCATTTCTCTCTAGACATATTGGAGAGGCAGATTGTTCAGTGCTTTCTTATGTCTCTTTATCTTTGTTCCTTTCCCTCTCGCCTCCCTCTTCCCTCTTCTGAAAAGGTTAGCATTACATAATAATAATGTAATCCTTACTGGCTTTCCATTCATTGCTGCATAAGTTAAGAGACATACAGCCTCACAGGCCTGTCTGAACCTCTCCTCCCACATCACCTGAAATATGACTCATCCATCCACTGTGCAATACACAATCTTTCCTTTGCAAGTCCAACACCACACCAAACTGCAAGCAGCAAAGTATCTTTAAAAACAATGAAGACATCCTGTACACATTGCACTGGTACTGGCTTCATTTGTTTGCTAGCCAGAGAATTCACCCACAAACGCACCACACAGGAAGCTCCTTACTAGCATTTGTGATTATTGTAGGCACTCTAAAGACCTGGAGGACCAGCCTCAGGATACAAGAGCAGAGAGGTGGAAACTGGAGAGCAGCCGTGTCAATAAGTGATAGCTTAAGAATGGAGGTCTACCCTCCCATTGATGTAAAGCACATTTCTAAAGCGGTGGTGGTGGAAATTGGAAATGCGAGTGTCTATAGTCCTATTTGAGCTTCACAGGCCAGGGGAGGCACGTGCGGAGTCCCAGCATGGAGGAGAAGACGATGGTGGGTCGATGTTTCTTGAACCTCAGGCCTTTCTTCAGCCGCTGACTGTTCTCTACCACGTACAGCTCCCCCTGCTGGGCTGCACTGGATATCCGCGACACCACCTCCCCGTGCACCACCACCTCCTGCTCTGAGCGCACAAACACCTCCCTGAGCTCCTCCAGCCGTCGCTCCATCTCTCTGATGACCCGCTGACGCTCCTCCACCTCCAGGAGGCGCCGTCGAGCCGCCTCGAACTCCATGCTGGAGCTGGGGGTCACCAGCTTGGAGGAGGGGGCCGTGGCAGAGGTGGATGGCGGTTCAGAGCCGGTTAGCAGAGCCCCTGTCACCCTCCGGAAGTCTCCCATGGAAATGGAGCGCCTGGTGGCTGGAGAGGCCAGCGCCAGGAGAGCAGAGGCAGATGTAGAAGGTGGCACGGCCAATGGAGGAAGAGGGGGAGAAGATGATGATGGAGAAGGTGAATCCGGTGGGTGGATATCAGGATGTGGGTCCTTGTTTTTAATAGCTGCTGCCATGTCCTCGCTTGTGTCCTCATCATGGGTGTCTGTTTTTCTTTGTCGTCCCTTCATGGCCACTGTTTATCTTCCTGTGCTGCTGCTGTTGTTGTTGTTGTTGTTGATGTTTTTCCCCTGTCTTCCTGTGTCAGAGCGCAGAGCAGCCGAGCAGAGAGCGCGGAGATGTGCAGTGATCCAGCCTGGGAACCGCTCCATTCATTAATAAGAGATCTGAGCCGGGCTAGTGCCGTCTCTGCATCTGAGTGGTTGTGCTGGGGAGGAGCCTCCTGGCAGCTCATTGGCTGCTGAGCTCATGAGCATGTCAGCTGATGATTGGGCAGCCGGCCCCTGTGCTGCTGATGCTGGCAGGCTGTCGTGTCCTCTGCTTGACTGTTCTGCTTCGTCGTCGTCATCTGGAGCTCTGCTTCCATCAGCTCTGCTCAGTCAAGTGAAGCGGAGGGAGGCAAGACATATCGGGTCTCTCTGCTCTTTGCTGATGCTGTTTGGCTCACTCTGTGTTCTCCCAGCAGCTCAGCTGCCATTCCTCCTACCAGCTGGTCTCTTCCTTTCCCTCTTTCTCCCTTTTCTCTTGCTCGGATGGTTGCCCCTAGCAACACCGTCTCGACATCAGATGGCAAAAGCAGGAGGGAGGGGTGATGCTCCAGTTTCTCTCTCTCCTTTATCACCTTGCTGCTTGGCGTTATCACCCTTTCCCGGTACTCATTCCCTCCCTCCTTTGACCGCCACTAACAGCCTTCCCGCAAACAACATCTTCCTCTTTAATTCGCATATAAAACAAACACTGTTGCACACAGACAGGGCACACACACATACATCAAATCTGTCTCTAGTAACAGAAACACTGCACAATAGAGTGACATTTATGCTCGTATTTTAGTACTTAGAATGCGAGCGATGAAACTCACTGTTGCTAAGAAACTGTTATTTGCAGCAAATCCAGTGTCTTAGGGGGAAAGACTGTATTCAAACATTGTAAATTTGATTTGTTAAGCTGAATTCATACTGCTCTTTGGCACAGAACACAAAGTGCACTTAAGAAATCATAGCAGGCTTACAAAAACATTCTGCCACTGCAGATACAGCCGTGTGTAGCCAGCTGTGTGCTTGTCACACTGCTGTGTGCTCTTAAATTTAATCATTTCAACAGACAAAGTGAGCATCAAATTATCTAAAACACCTTTGCAAAGGTGTTGAAATTAAATGTTCTTTTGAGCAGAAAACTAAGGCTGAAGTGAGAAGGCAATCTCACGCAGAGTCTCGTGATCTGAGGAGTCCTATTTTTCAGAGCATTTAACCCAAATTAAAGCTGTTGTGATGTGTGTGTGTAATCCTGAATCTAATACCATGATTGTTGCTGTGTTCTGTGACCTACTGAAGGCGAACAGGTACACCTGTTTTCAGTTGTTCAATCACCTTGTTACAAGAGAGCTGCAAGATGAAAAACTGAAACCTGAACTTGTGTTTTACAGCAGAATTGTCGCAGCAATAATGACCAGTTTCCACTTTATGAAGTCTGATATTGAACAGTTACATCATCAAGATATAATACCTTGATTTTTTTTTCAGTTTCTTTCCTCTGCTTGCTATAATATCCACTCCATTAGCTGCTAAGCTCCTCTCTGTCTAGACAAATATTGACTGGTTCTGCGGCTGCATTGCAGAAGTGATATAATAACGGTATGAAGTAAGACACAAGATAAGATCTGCGCACACACACACACACACACACACACACAACTGGAAAGGGAACACTGGAGCACTAAGCTGTAATGTTTTAAATAACTGCCTTTAGCTAGAGTGAATCAAAACAATGATGCTTTTAGCGGGTCAGAGCTTGTGCTCTGCACTCACACACATGCATATTTGAGTGTTCACTTAGCTCTTTGCTTTTATCTCAGGATTGGCATTGCATTAGCAGTAGCACTGACGGCTCTCCCCCTGCTTTTAGGTTTACTGATCCACTGATCCCTGGAGAGAAGAGAGAGAAAGGCAGAACACAAAGCAGAAGAAGCCAAAGGAGGAAGAAGGGAAGGATGTACTTTATGCAGCTATAGAAGGAATAAATGACAGGAAACCCAGTAGACGTTCTTTAGGTCTTTATCATGCTATTCAAAAAGCCAGAAAAAAAAGACCTTTGCAAAAGGGTCAGAGTGTTAAAGGAGATACAAAGACCACTGTGCTGCTGTGGAGCAGCAAAACACAAAGGCAATATTACAGTTAAAGGGACAGTTCACCCTCAAATCAAAAATAAATTCATCTTAAATTTCCCCAAATCTCTCTTGCAGTGCCGTTTATCACTAAATTGTTTTGGTTTGAGTTGTCAAGCGTTGGAGACATCAGCTGTAGAGATGACCGCCTTTTCTTGAATGTTAAGTAACTAGATGGCACTTGGATTGTGGTGCTCAAACCTCCAAAAAATACATTTGGAAAACTCCACAGTAATGTCTCTTTCCAGAAACCCAGTTACTCAAGATAATCCACTGATGTTGTGTCATGTAGGAACTATTCTCTTTTTACCAAGTTACACCCACCAACGTTATCTGCAGAAGGAAGCATGCTACAGCTCTACTGCTGCCTCACCTAACATCAGTGTGCGAGCTTATGTTACAGCTCAGCCAAGGAGGAGGCCATTAATGTTAACATGTCATGCTGTCATGAGTATGAGCCTCTTTTCCATGTAGATGCATGCTTCCCTCTGCACAGCGATAAGTTTGGTGGGTCCAGTTTGGTAGAAAGAAAATAGTGCCAACATGAAACTGCTGACGGGGTATGTGGATTATCTTGAGTACAACTTGTAGAAAACACACTGTCTAACTCTTAATAATGATTTTAATGCTGCAGCATTTTGGTGACTAGACCTTCACCAGGCAAACAGTTTTATAAAAAAGACAAGCCCTCTTAAGTAGGAGTGGCTGTGAGTTTGCAATCAGTCACACTACCCACATGCAGTGGAAAGGCGTAAATACCAAACATCAAGCTGTGTAACAATCAACAATACTATACAGAAAGATAAAGGAATAAAGAAGTAAAGATTAAAAACTGCCCAGTGACAATCATAAACATACCCCAAAAATGTTACATTATATTACATAAGTACTTCCTTAAGAATAAACCCTTAAGTCATTACTGTTGGATTGCATTCTCTAAAAAATATATACCTATCCAAATCTTGCAAACATATGTTTCTAAATCTTGCAGGTACATGAAAATGAATGTGTATGGGTATGTTTTCATGGAGAGTGAGCATCAATACACAAATAAAGACTTGATAATAAATATATCAAAGCCTCCAAAATGTCACAGGGTAAAAATTACATGAAAATATACAAGACAATAGTCAAATTACCCTCTACCCTATCAAGTTTCCATCCTATGAATTTAGTGGGCTCTATATAAATTTAAAAAAAGAATATATTTATTTAATATAGAAAAAAAACAGCCCCCCCAAAAAGTACTTTGTGTTTTAAATTCCACAAAAAATGTGTGGCATTTTGTACTGTGCATTATGAGCATTGCCAATGATTCTACAAAACGTGACAACTCACTAAATAAAAGCTAATAAAGAACATTTATTTACTGTGTATTTAACGCTTTAAGCACCACAAGCCAAGTGCCATCTAGTTCAATTATATTCCAGAGAAGGCAGACATCTCTACAGCCAGTATCTCCAACACTCAGCAACTCACACCAAAACAATCTAGATTAATAAATAGCACTACAGGTAAAAGGGTAAATATGCATTTTATATTTTAGGGTGAACTGTCTTTTTAAATAAGAATGAAGCATTATGATAGAATTAAATCTAAAAATATCATAAAGTTAATGAAGAAGCTTTGATTTTTAACATTATTAAACTCTGCACATGAAAGACTGGAAACATTAAATACTACTTTAAGAGACAAACAAATTATATGCTGAGTATATTCACTGAAATTCGAACAAGAGCCTCATCAGGTCTACTTGCATGTGTTGCTCAGTTTCCCTGTGATTTCTACAGTTGTGCAATATCAACATGCCTGCATGAGTAAGTCAAGATTTTAGGAATCAAGACAAGATGCTTCAGTGGAGTTTTTCTTTTAACATGATGCCCATTTTTGGAAGATTCTAGTGGTTGCGCAACATGCTGCAGTTAAAAACCACTCACTCTAAACTAATCCCACATGGTGCCTACAGAGCTGCACACACAGATTGCCATCATCATCATTGGCAAACATCTTGAGCAGCAGGACTTGGCCTGCCTGCGCACACAAAGATGCTTCGCTAAAAAACATTTTGTGATGACAAAGTCAAACACGTGTACTTGGACACATTCTCTTACATTTCCAAACACGCAGCAGACACACACACGCAGCAGACACACACACAGCACACACACACACACACACACAGGACAAGTTGCTCTGCCTCTTACTTTAATGTGCAGAATTAATTTAAGAGTTTAAAAACCTAATCCTTTCAAAATACCATTCTCTCTAACTCCATTTCCATCTACCCCTCTCTCCTCTCTCTTTTTAGCTAAAATTGTGACGAAAGCCTGCTCTCAATCTCTCATACCCCCACCCTCTGTTCCAGATTACTCTAATCTGTGCGATGTGTGTCTATGTGTACGTGGAGTGAGAGCATCTGTGTGCCTTTCCCTTGTCCAGCCTGCTTTGGGTTAAAACGACTGTGATGCAGTATTTTGAGTTCCCCTCAGCTGTTCATCTTAAGCACCGGAGCTGTGTGGTGTGTGTGTGTGTGTGTGTCTCGACAGGACTGCATGCTTGCAGGGTTGCAACTTGGCAGCAGTTATTCTGATAAGATTACATCATCAGTTTTGAGTTCGGTAAATAAAGTCTGACCTGCAGAGATGAGGATGGGCAAACAGCTGCAGCTCACATATGTCAGTCTGCGCTAACAAATGAACTGGAATGCATCTCTTGTCTGTTATACTGTCAGAAAAAAAAAACCAATTTACTGAAGGTCAGGATTAAAAGCAGGATTTAGGGGGATATATAACATAATAAGTATGTTTTCTTTATTGTATAATCACCTGAACATGAGAAATATTTTAAATTACCTTTGAATAAGCCGTTTATATCTACATAGGGAGCAGGTGCTCCTCTACAGAGATCGTCACATTTTTGCAGTAGCCAAGAACTGACAAACTAAACATTCTTTCCAGATAGGGCCATTAGTGTTTTCGCATTGGCCTTCGTGACAAGTGTCGGAAAAACACTGATTTTTTCAAAGTGAAATGGCTTTATTGAATGTTTAAACTGGTTTTAAATCACCAAGTCCGTTTGTTTGGAGAGGAAGAGACCTCTGTGGATAATTCTACTCACTGTGAAAACCTTCTGAACGTCTGGCTCAGAAAAAAGTGAGCACACATTTGCAATTGCAGTGCAAGAGGGCCATCTGCACTGTGCTGAGCAGGGTGGAGGAAACACTAATTTGTAACATTAAACTGCTTTATTTAGTGTTTTTAACATTTTATCAGCGGGTCTGTTTATTTTGGAGAAGAACAGACCTCTGTGAATAATTCAGCT
The DNA here is from genome assembly GCA_019142605.1 of Cephalopholis sonnerati. Lineage (NCBI taxonomy): Eukaryota > Metazoa > Chordata > Actinopteri > Perciformes > Serranidae > Cephalopholis > Cephalopholis sonnerati. Next base: position 24,276,414 of record JAGQAX010000015.1, on the reverse strand, counting down.
CCCTGTAAAAATAACTCCTGAACAGTGAACACTGCAGGAATTCTAACTAGGAGAAGTTAAAGGTGGTTGCCATCTGCAATGCTCACAGCTAGGTACCACTAATGCGGGATTCATACTGGTGCGTCAGCTCTATGCAGAGCCTACACTGTAGCCTCCGCACGTATTGGCTTCACTAAAACTCGCCACATTCACAGACAAAGCATTTGTCTTTTGCTGGATGCATTTTCCCCACAAACACAACATGCTAATGTTTTTAGCACAAGCCTATGGCATTTTACATTGTATAAATTAGCCTAGCGGCTAGTAGACTTTTCTATGCAGAGTCTACACTGTAGCCTATGCCATTGGGAGCATTTTTACTTGTGCATGGTGTATCTGTGTCACTCTGCAGTCACAACTCCAAAACACTAGTTGGCTGCAGGGTTTCTGTGAAGTCCTTGAAATGTAAAAAACACCCAAAACACACACTAATCATGGCTTTATAGCGACAATTTCAAACACAAGTTGGCTTCACTATGAATCGCAGCATTCACAAACAAAGTATGTGTCCTTAGCTGGACAAATTTTCCCAACAAATACAACATGCTAATGTTTTTAGCACAAGTCTATGCCATTTTACATTGTATACATTAGCCTGGCAGCTAGTGGACTTTTCCTCTACTCATATGAAGCCAGGGACAACAGCAACATTTAACAAAAAGGTAACGTTACAAAATCAGGCTCCATTTCAACTCCCGAGGTTCACCGACAAAACAACTGTCTTATAGTAAACACGTTTTCCAAACAAATATAAGATGCTAGCGTTATTAGCACAAGCCTTTGGCATTACAAATTAGCCTAGCACATAGCGGAGATTTCCTCTACTCATATGAAGCCAAGATAAATCGCACACAAGACTTAAAATGCTATGTTGTGGAGGCTTTATTGTCTTCACATATTATTGTTTTTTATCTGTGAAATAAAAGTAAATAAAAGCTTTGTTTCCACTTAGGGAAATGGTTTCAGCTTACAAAAACAGACAGGAGGTCTGCATCACCCCAATGTGTAGTTACATTTCTGGGGAGATGCACAGGCTTGCTTTTACGGACTTACAGAAGTTATAAATGTCACTAATAGATCAAAGATTGGATGTGTGTGTCTAACATCAGTGGTAAATACTATACAGACTACATAATTTAGAAAGCATTAAAGGAGCTAAGCTTTTTCATTTTTAGTTTTTGCTTTAGGTATCTAGATACCCATTTTGTAACTTCTGGGACTCAGTAGCAGCAGTGCTCTTGATTAATGTTGGGTAACCTTCATCACTGGTGCAGCTATTATCATATATATTGCATGTACCATACATATATCACGTGCATCTAGTAACTGGATGACAGGCACATTGGCATAATGTCCTCCCAGTATGCATTATGCAGCGTGTCTTGTATGTAGAAAAGCTAGCACTGTGTTATGTGTGCAGGGTGACTGCTGTGTTACCATGAAAACTGTACATTAACCTTGAGGACGAGATGTAAAGAGAGCAGGACTGAGATTAAGTGTCAATCTTCGGTTTTTGTGCTTGCATATGCAATTTAACAGAACAGCAGGGGATGCTTTGAGCTGCACATCACAACTATAAGAGAAAAACACAAACAAAAAGACCTACTGTACTATTCAATTATTCAGCCCTGGACAGTCTCCCATTACAGCTCTGATCAGACAAGGATCTGCATCCTTTCTCACATACACCCACACACACACTCCCATCCTTAGAAGAAAATTCAGCCTCTATTTGAGCAGAGCAGCTTGAGCTGACAGCTGCAGTAAACTGAGGAGACAGGCCCTGGATAAAAACTGCACTACTTTCTTCTCTTCAGAGACAGGAGACAGATGATGGTGATGATGCTAGTTTTCCGCTGATCTGTAATCAATATCAGCAGCCTTGTTCTGCTGCTGCAGGCTGAGTCAGTGGCTCTGTATGTGTGTGTGTGTGTGTGTGTGTGTGTGTGTGTGTGTGTGTGTGTGTGTGTGTGTGTGTGTGTGTGTGCAGGAAGTCAGTCACTGCAGTGTGACTTACTGGTACAGTGACGTCAAAGTACAGAGAGCAGAACCCAATGGGAGTCTAAATGTGTGTCAGTGTGTAGATAATTTAAGACTGCATCTCTCTCTGACACGATTGTGTATCTTAGCAGCAGAAATATCATCAGCAAGTCACAGAAACCAGCAGCCCCAAAGTAGGACCAGCAGTTACTGTGGCTGTTATGTAAGTGAGTGCTGCTGTGCATACAGAGGCTGAAGTATGCGGTGATACCAAGAGTTGATAGTGTTAAATAGAATTTGCTGCAATGGTTCACAGTGTTAGTGTGTTTGCATGCTGGAGGAAAGAGAGAGCAGGAGGAGGAGGAGGAGATGGAATAACATGACAGATAAAGTGCTCGAGGCAAGGAGAGCCAGATGGAGGGGCACTGAAGCAGAGTCATTTCCATGCATATATTGTGAGCTGTTTCTATTGTGCATGACTAAATATAATTTACACATGCACAATTTACATTTAATATGACAAACTGTGCAACAGTAATGTGAAGCGGCCATTTAAAGAGGAAGTATTTACATTTTCAATTAGTCTGTTACCACAAGTGGTTGAGTACAGTGTAAAGAAGAGTCAGCGGTATCAGTCATGGTCAGTGCTTAATGCTTAGACAGAAAAACATTTAACTAAGCAGACCAGCAGTTATTTAACTTTTACTTAAAAGCTTGCACTTTATCTCCCTCCAGTGACCAGCAGTGGAAACACACCAAGCTGTGGAGCTGCAGGAAGGCAGGAGCTGGGGGTCTGATCATTAGGTACATCATAGAGATCCAACTTTTTCTCTCCTGATACAATTTTGCTACCTCAACTTTGTGTTTCCAGTGTTAATTTTAGTTTAGTGCAGTGGTTCCCAACTGGTTCAGCCGTGTGATCCAAATTTCTCCTCTCTGTCAAGTAACTGTTCATTAGTCACTCACTCTACAGCAGGAAACAGCACATTAAATTAAGAGGTCTGTGCTGGAAATTCACTGTACTTCAAAATAAAGTTTGTTTTTACAAACTTGACACATTTGCAAAACACTTGCGGTCCACTGAGAAAGAACATGGGACCCACTTTTGGGCTGCGACCCACCAGTTGGGAACCGCTGACTTAGTGTATCCAGCGTTAATTTTGACAGCCATTTTATATTTAGTCTTGGTCTTGTGACGAAAATGCTTGATAGGTTTAGTCACACATAGCCATATATTCGTTGTTATCCTTCATAGTTTTAGTTTAGGTTTAGTCGTCGAAAACTCAATACTCTATATGCTATTTTCTATCTTTAAACTAATCCAGTTAGGCTAAATCATGTATCAGAAATTAAAATCAAGGTGACAGGTTGTATACAAATCTCTGAACTGAGTCAGAAAATGACACAAACATCACATCAGACCCTTCACACCCTGGACACAACTGGTTCAAATGTAAACTTCTCTGTCACTCCCCTACTGTACGCCAAAACAACCAGACACAAGAACAGTTTCTTTCCACAGGAACACTACAACATCAGCCACACACTGTCAATCTGAGTGGGCACATACCTGTTCTCCTTCATGCTGTTTCTTCTCTTTCCTGCTCTGTCAGTTTGGGGTAGCCACATCAGCTCTGCCACAAGTACACTTTTATGGTGTTTTCCTGCTGCTTTCATGTTTGGCAGCCCTCTCAGAAAGATGCTTGAGATCCTTTTATTCCTGGAGAACCAGTGCCAGTCCACATTTAATCTGGATATCATTATGATTATTTTACCAGGGGTTCAGTTCATAACAATATCCCACGGCTTGTGGGCACCAGTGTTTCATCTCAACTTTTTCTTCAGAAAACACACACTCTCATTTGTACTACAGAAGACACTGCCTTCTACGAGCACATGGCAACAACAGGACTTGGCAAATAACCAATCAACTTGCAGCTGGGCAGCAGGTAATCAGCCACAGGTGGCATTAATCATGCGCCATTGCTTTCAGTGTCAAAGGTTTGTTGTTTTTCCTCACTGGGGGCACTTGACATCATAAGTGTAGGGTATCCCCACATAGCAGCCTCTGCAGCAAAGCACAATCAAAATGTCATTATAAATTAATGATAGATAACAACAGCAAGGATTTTTGTGTCATACATCATCCAGAGTCATATTACAGGTCCAGTGGGTAGGGTTTAAAGGGGCATCTATTGGCCGAAATGGTATATAATATTCATATTTTCATTATGAATTGTTGTATATTTGGTAACTTAGCTGATTATATCTACACAAAAAGGGAGTCCTCTTCTAAAGAGTCTGCCATGACATTTCTGCAGCAGCTCTAAACAGACAAACTAAACACTTGCTCTGGATAAGGCCATTTGTGTTTTTGCGTTAGCCACTGTAGCTCTCTTACACACTTGGCACTTAAGAGAAGTTTCAGTTCTGTAACCTAAAGGCTAGATGCCATTAAAGGATAACTTTGTCATTTTTCAACCTTGACCCTATTGCCCCATGTAAATTGATCAAAGAGGCTGATGTGAACAAAAATTTTTGTAATTGGTCCTCTACTGAGGGAGCAGGCAGCATTGGGAGCTGCAGAACGAGCTGCAATGGAGGCAAATGGGGCAATTAAACATCGTCACTGTATGCCCATTAAAAGCAGTTATTTTTGTCACAGAGCAGCTCAGATTGTTATTGTAAGTATCTGAAGTGTCTTTTCACCTTTCACTTGATCTAGTCTGTTTGTTATTGCCTCGTTAAGCAGAAATGTCTTTCTGAAATATCACGAGATGTCACTTGTTGCAGGAAAACAACAGAGAGAGAATAATAACCGGAGTATTTACAGTAAACATAGTTTAGTTTTATCTAAAAGGTGTTGCTGCATTCACATGAAATTAGGTAGATCGGAGATTGAAAAAAGCTTTTGATGGCACGGAAAAAACAGTCCAACGAAATGGAAACAAAACATGCATGACAATACATTACAGTGGTGATGTTGTATTGTTTACAAAGAATGGAATAAAATACATCAAATAAAATTATTTAGTGTCTATTATTTTATGGAATTATTCCAGCTATGTCAAGTTATTGTCCAGATAAACTGTGTTTTCTTCTTGTGTGAGGGCGCTACATAAAGGTTGGTTGTAAAGTCCATCATGGAGGATGGCAAAAAGTTAAAATATTTTAACTCTGGATGGCAATGCTGTCTATGTTTACCGTCACCGATATTTTCTGCTGGCCTAAACTAAGTTTACAGTCCTGCTCTAGCCCACTAAAATATCCTGTTTGCCAACTACCATCTGCCTGATTCTACATGAATGCAGCATAAATCCCACACTAGACCTTTACGTTTGAAATTACACAGTGCCATTAAAACCACACTTTGTTCTGTTGCCAGCAGGTGGGGCTTTACCTGACTGGAGAGCTGGCTGCTGGATCTGTGAACCGTGCGTCCCCTAACTTTATGAATGTGCAATACTAAATCACATGGGCGGCATGGTGATCAGTGTGGATTTTCTCTGGGTACTCCAGCTTGCAGGTTAATTGGTGACTTCAAATTAGCCAGAGGTGTGAATGTGAATATGAACGGTTGTTATGTTACGGGTACAACTAAAACAGAACAAGAGACACTTTTTGTCGTAGCAACTGAATTTTTAATATTTGTAAGATATAAAAATCTTCATCTTTATCATACAATAACATCTTACCATAAATTTAGTCAAAGGAGGGAGAGTTTTGCCACCAAACAAGAATTAGAATATAACTTTGATCCCTTTTGAGGTAAGACAGCTGGTTCATAGATTATTTAGCCACACAGGTCTTCCCTTCTATACACGTACAGGTTTGTTCATCATGTGTTATCCATGTAAGACATTCTGCCTCACCTGTAGGCCCAGGCACCGAGCTGAAAGCAGGACCTATCCTGTGAAGCTACTTACACTGACACACACTCACGCTTCTTCAGGATGTCTCAAATAGAGGCTCAATAAAATGAAAACAAGTTATATAATCAACAGAGTCAATGGAATGATTTAAATATCACGAATGAAAGAGTTAAACACGAGACTGCTGAGGGTCTGTGTGATATCAACAACCAGTGATCTGACAGTTTTTAAAGGGGGAGAGAGGCTGTGTTGGAGTGCTCAAATACAGACACAGGCAGCCAAGCTCCTCCCTTTCACATCCCGAAACAGAAGGAGAGACCTGTACGGCATTAAGTCCACAGACTGTGATGTGCCCAGCGTGTCTTTCACTATTTTTAATCACCACGTTCTTTGGACAAAAAGAAAAAACAAAACAATCAACAACAAAAGCAGCCAACACAGGAAACAGCATTCAATATGCATTATCCAAGAAACACAGTGGAAAAGAAAACAAGAAAAGCAAATATAGAATTTTAACATGCCACATTGTTCCTTGGGCAAGTTTTCTTTCACAGAAAGCCACCTATTTTACTAGTTTTTGTAGTAATAAAAATAATAGACATCTCAAATGGTTGCCAGCAGGTTGACCAAGCAGAGAAAAGGGAGCAGAGAGAAACAAGGAAGCCACATGACATCATCACGTCACCGGACCATGCACATGACCCTGCAGCATCCCGCAAGACAGTACACACGCACACTGCAAGTCATGCAACTGACAGACACCCACACACGCGAACACACACACACACACACACGCGCGCACTCACACTCTCTGTAAAACAGAATACAAGCATAGAGTGACATTAACCAAAACATCAGCATTTGACATTTCCCAGAATCCATGTGTCCTGGCTGTACCGAAGCCAAAGAGGCATTTATGGCAGAAATGTTTAATATTCATGTTAATAATGCTCTTTCAAAAAACATTTAACAGCAGTTGGACAGTACTGTGGTTTTGTGCTGTCGGCACAGGTTGATTTGGCAGCACACCCGGTAATATAAAGCTCATCAACTTTACAAAAAGAACAAGAAGACGGACAACGAAACAGGCAGACGGACAGGCGTGCAGCAAGCTGGATGACAACCAATCACAGCAATGATGAGGAGAGAAAACTTTCATTGTCACAATCGAAAAACATGGCTGCATCGACTCTGTGGCTAGTCATGCACAAACACATTCACTCACACACACACACGCACACACACTCATACAGCACTAATACATCTGCCAAAAACCTGCAGCCATTTTTTTTGCCCTCATCGCCCCCAGCTATCTTCACGATCTTTTGCTAGTCCAAGGGGACTGGCAGACAGCAGCTGACGAGCCCGAACAAGGAGGATGATAGCAGACAACTGATGTCACAAGATGGGGGCAGGACCACAGTCAGTGTTCCTTGGCTGGTAGAGGCGGGTGGACACTTGAGTCCCCGTGCAAGCTGACTGGGTGGTTGGAGCCAGGAGGTGCGGTTTTGGTCAGTCTCCAGTGAGCCGATCGGTTGTTTTGAGTCTCTACAGGGAGGTGGAGGGAAGCTTCTTGACGCGCCTCTGAGCTAGGAAGGAGCTTTCAATTGGCTTTAGCTCTGGGGTTGGTTGGGAGTTCTTCAGGGCAGAGTAAGTGGCTGCCATCGCACCCTGTGCAGAGAAAGTAGCATGGTGATTGCAGCTCAAATAACCAACTATCCGAGATATGGGTTTGAAAAAGAAAGTCAATCAGCAGTAATTACAGTCATTTATGTTAAATGCCATTGGCTCGTGCTAAAAACATTAGCAGGTTATATTTGTTTGGAAAACTTGTTTAGTATAAGACAGTTGTTTTGTCAGTGAACCCTGTGAGTTGTAATGGAGCTGATTTTATAACGTTATCTTTGTTAAATGTTCCTGTTCCTGGCTTCATATGAGTAGAGGAAAAGTCCACTAGCTGCTAGGCTAATTTCTACAATGTAAAATGCCATAGGCTTGTACTAATAACATTAGCATGTTGTATTTGTGGGAAAAAATGTGTCCAGCAAAAGACAAATGCTTTGTCTGTGAATGCTGTGAGTTATAGTGAAGCTGATTTGTGTACTTGTGTTTGAAATTGTTGCTGTTAAGTCATGTTTAGTGTGTGTTTTGCGTGTGTTTTGAAACAATTAAACTTTACAGCACTTCACAGAAACCGTGCCAACGACTAGTGTAAAACAGCAATTTTACTTTGCTGAACATGTGAGCTGCTGGTCTACCACTACCTTGATCAGTTAGTTAGTTTGTATTATTGTGAGACTTTGGTGTTTTTAAAGGGTTAGCTCCTGTGTTCAGCAAGGTAAAATTACTGTTTTGGTTAATAGAGTCTGGCTTTGAAAAGAGCACAAGTCACTTTTAGTTCAGTTCCCACTGAAGAAGACAGTCTGTCTGGAAAGTACTTAGCATGCGCCTGGACAAATGAGACTTTGATTATACTACACTAATTTATTAACAGATGTTTTGATATAGTTTTGCTTTTGTTAAACATGGACCCCTGTGACTTCAGTTCATCAAGAATTTTCTCCATTTTTGGATTCTTCAGTCACTGTCGGCATACGAGAAGAACTAGGTTTTCTTCATGGGATGAGTATCTGATGAACAAATGATCATTTAGGTGGTGAAGTATTCCTTTAATATCTGTTACCTTGACCAGTTTGGGGTCCTGGTGTGGGAGCTGGCTGTTGGGTAGCTTGTCTCTCTGGACAATCCAGGGATGTTTGAGGACCTGCTTAGCAGTCAGTCTCTGATGGGGGTCCACATGAAGCATCTTGGACACAAGGTCCTAGAAGGAGCACACATTGAATATGAAACTGTGACAGAAGGAAACTTGAGATGTCTATGAGGAACATGAGCAAAGGAGTTGTCAGTCCAGGGGCCAAACTTTGATTTCATCAGTAAGGGAGGACACAGTTCGTAAAGGCATACATGTTTAAAGCACTTTTTTAGACACCACTACCTGAGGCAGAGCAATACACACCCATATATATTTTTCAGAAATTTGAAATGTCTCCTTTAAATGTGTTGAGTGAGGCAGCATAATGGTGAACTGAGTTTGCTTGTTTAAAATATCACAAAAAATACTATAGCACTTCAAAAAATCTATTTTCTATGGCTAGCTACCTTGAAGATGTTTACATATTGATGTCAACGTTCCAACATGATGAACACCTAATGTAAGCTAATTTAATAAAGACTGTGTCCGATGACTTCACTCAAACATTTTTAGTTTTTTTGTTAATGTTTCTGCTGAGCTGCTGACTGGCTGTTTAATACCATTTTTCCATACTCATGTTCTGACTTGGTTTGGTTTAGTTTGACTTGGCACATCAGCCGAGTGCGGCACTTAAAGGTGTGCCTTTAACTGATAACGGGCTTGTCTTGAGCGGTGACATTTAAAAGCAGCGGGCGGATCTACGACTTAAGTCCCTTGTTATCTTGCTGCAAGTGTTTTTCCATCACACAGCAGGGCAGGTAGAAGAAGTTTACCTGTTTGAGGTGAGCTGTTTGCAGTTGTGCTGTAAAAGCCTGTTGTCTGCAGCTCTTCATCTAAAATCTTGCTGTGGCTGTTTCTGCTTGTACTCTTCCTCCCTACGGTGTTAGTAGTTGTTTTTATTGAAGGAAAGCCGCTAACAAAGTTCTGCTGACTCACTGATAAACATTTAATTTCCTATAGATTCCTCACAATAAAAGTACCCTGTTATTTTGTTGTGTAAAAGCTTTTATTGTGAAGCAGCAAAATAAGGAAATTATGGGTTTTCATTAGCAGGAACTTAACGAGACGCCTATAAAACAGGACACAGGAGAGAACCTAAAGTTCGAAGCAGAGATTCAGTTAGAAGCTACAAAATTACTGAGAGCTGAACACACAGAGACTTTTAAAAACGCATGTCATTCTGTTCTCTTGCACAAACAGGTGAGTTGAGTCTTGCAACACAAATGCCTGTTTCATAGGGAGAAGGGGCGTTAACAGGGGTTGGCGAGATGTCACCGATACCCATTTGTGGGTGGCCAGCTGGCATTTGGCCCTACTCTAGAAAAGGTCTATTTCTGGTGCCTTGACTGATAATGAAAAGAGGAACTGGTGCAGCATGGTTTGACTTGGCACGACCAATAGTGGTAATGGAAAAAGGGTATTAATTGCTTTGAATGAGAGCAGGAGAGGTGCTGGTCCTAGTGCGCGTTTCTAACATTAGTTTTCATACTGTAAAAAGTAGAGGGGCCAAATACTGCCTTCTGAAAAAGTGAAGGGGACATGTCCTGTCCTCCCCCAGAATAAATCACGCCCCCGTGCCAGTCAGGTTTGTAGCTCTACCTTGGCAGCCTCAGACACAGTGTCCCAGTTGCCGCCAGTCAGACTGAAGTGACCGTTGCCTATCCTGTTCAGGATCTCATTTGGAGTGTCCTCGGGTCCGTTGGCAAATGGGGTAAAACTGGTGGAAGGAAAAGAGACAGATGACAGAGTGAGTAAGAAGAGCAGCGAGAAAGAAAAAAACTGTCAAGAAAAAGGTTTAAGTGTTGTTATTCACCCAGCCAGCATGGTGTACAGTAAGACTCCCAGACTCCAGATGTCACATCCTTCATCGTAGCCCTGACGCTTCAACACCTATAATGAGGTTTACATTTGAGGTTCACATTTAATTTCACAGTCTAACACTGTGAAGTCTCAACATCACTCAAGGAATGAGACTGAAAAGAGACGCTCACCTCAGGAGCTACAAAGTTAGCGGTGTAGCACGGGGTCATCAGCAGGCCGTTGTTGGCACGCAGTTGCTTAGCAAAGCCAAAGTCGCAGATCCTGATAGACTCTGGATTCCCTGACTCATCAACGTACAGGATGTTGCTGGGCTTCAGGTCTCTGTGCACAACCTTGGGGATGAAACAAAACATGAGGGAGTGATGAAGACAGTAAAGAGAGAGTAAAGCTTTTTAAAGTTGAAAGGTTGGTTTGAGCTTTATGCAGATGTTTGTGTCCCCAGAAGACTCTGACACCATTAGTATTTCTACTTGTCCTCACCCCCTGTGAGTGCAGGTACTCTACAGTCTTGGTGATGGTATGAAGCACAGCGCTGGCCTCCCTCTCCGAAAAAAACTTCTGTTTGAGGATCCGATCCAGCAGCTCTCCTCCACGCATCAGCTCTGTCACCATGAACACCTGCTTACCGTTGTCGTACACCTGAGACAGGGACACACACGTTGTTATATCACCAGCTGTGACATGCGGCACACTTAGCGCCCAAGGCAAATACTACTGTGATCTAAGTGCATGCTATTATACTCACATCCTTCAGTGTTATGATGTTGGGGTGCTGTCCGTATCTAAGTAGAATCTCAATCTCCTCTGAGGGGTCTGTGCTGGTCTTGTCAATCATCTGTCGAACACAAAAACAGCGACGAAAAGTTAATATTTCAAGACTTCTGTTCAAGATTGGACAAATGAATGGTCTCACTTCTTTCTCTTTCTGATTTTGGAATCTTCTCTTAAAGGAACAGTTCACCCCAAAATCAAAAACACGTATTTTTCCTCTTACCTGTAGCACTGTTTATCAGTCGACATTGTTTTGGTATGAGTTGCCGTGAACTTGAGATATCGGCCACTCTCACTTAAAATTAAACAAGATGGCACTTGGCTTGTGGTGCTTAAGGTGCCAAAAAATACATTTGAAAAAGTCAACAGCAATGTCTCTTTCCAGAAATCATGATCCAGTTACTCAAAATAATCCACAGACCTTGTTGCGAGCAATTTCATGTAGGAGCTATTTTCTTTCTACCAAACTACACCAACCAACTGTATCACCGCGCAGAAGGAAGTGTGCATCTACTGCTAGCTCACCTAGCACCCCTGAGCTAGCTAACGTTACAGCTCAGCCAAAGAGGACGCCATTAATGTTTACATCTAGCACTGTCCCAAGCACGATCTGCCATCTGTGACACATGTACCTTCGCAAACGGTGCTCTAGATCATACTTTCTGGCTGTGTTCTAAGATTGTTCCTTTTTGGCAAGACATCCTCTCTTGGTGTTGTAATATTTCCGACATTCAGATTAAACTTAATGCATTAATCGCCCTGTTTGGTTGTTCTGAAGCTTCTTTGCTCTGCCACATTCTGTGCAGAGCTCCCTGATGGTTGGCATGTTGGTAGCAAAAGGATTATTCGTAAGAAATGTAAGGCTACCAGTGTTCCCTGTTTCTCTAGATGGCTTAGGGAACTAGTCTCAGGGATTCACCTTGAGAGACTTTAATATGACAAACTGAGTTTGTATGATAAATTTGAGAGTACTTGGGCCCCAATAGTTAGGCACCTTAATTCACCATCTAACAGCTGAAGTCCCTACTGTGAGTCACTATATTTTGTCATTCTTGGCCATTTTTTCTTTTTGTTTATGTCATAGCCTAAACGTATTTATTTCAGTCAGGTCTGGATTTGTTTTTTTTGGGGGGGGGGGGGGGGTTTGTTTTTGTTTTTGAGGTTTTTGTATGTGGGTCGAGTATGTTTCTTAGTCTGTTTGTATATGTAATGTTCTTTTTGAGATGAAAATTAAATGTAATATGAAAAAGACAAAGAAAAAAAAGGTCCTACATGAATCTGATTATCTTCAGTAACTGGGTCACGCTTCCTGAACACAGACATTGCTGTTGAGTTTTTCAAATGTATTTTTTTGGCGCTTTAAGCACCACAAGCCGAGTGCCATCTAGTTCCATTATATTTGAGAGAAGGCAGACATCTCTACAGCTGATATCTTCGACAGCTGGACACCAAAACAATCTAGACCAATAAAAAGCGCTACAGGTATGAGGAAGAGTATGTAGTTTTGACCTTGGGTTGAACTATCATATTAGATCAAGTTGTGCGTCTATATGTGTGTTCATACCTTGACAGCGTATTCTGTGTTGGTGGCTTTGTGGACACATCGTTTACAGACGGAGAAGGAGCCCATGCCGATGTCTTCCTTTAATATGTAGCCGTCGCTGAACAGCAGGTTCTTCCCGTGTAACTGCTGCAGAGGAAGAAGAGCAGTGGTAAGCGAAGCTATAAAGGACTGACAGAGCTGATGAGGTAAAGGGATGTCAGTGGTTTTCCGTAAGGAGCTGAATGTACTTTCTTTTTCTCCTGCTCATTGTAAAACTGCCTCTCTCAATCTAGCACACAAAGCTAATTAATGTTCCTGTCAGGCATGAAAAGAGGATCTGAAGGCACCTCTGTTAAGCCATTTCATTCCCTTTTTCTCTGTCTGCTTCACACACACCTTGCACATCTGTTTTTTATCCCTCTTTCTTTAGATAGCTGTGTAGCTGTGATAATCCAACACTGAGAAAGTGAGGAAACCACTAGATTTCTAAGCTTGTTTGAAAGTGAATCTCCTGGTAGTTAGTTCAAATGAAAAAAAAAAAAAAAAAGACACACTAAAGCGACTACTTCTTCTGACCTGGACCACTGGGTGCGGCGGAGGCTTGACCTTCTCCACTGAACCTTCCTCATCCAACAGAGACGATGCAATAAAGCTGAAGCCTCTGAAAAGCTGGTGAGCGCCAGCACTGGGGGGCACGCCGGGGGAGTCTGAAAGATAATAAGGAAAGTCAACTATTGAAAAAAGGAAGTCATATGCATTGGAAGTGATGTTATATAGATGTACATATTCAAATATGCGAATTGCAATAACCCCCGCTTTCAAGCTTATGTATGTTTTATGAGCACTGCTACAATAAAGTGTTATTGCATCCTAGTGGTGCCGTGATCACAATGGTGTCTCCTTTAAATTAAAAAACATCCGCTATTGATTTGTTTTAAGCTGAGAGAGGAAAAATATAATACTTCCACTGAACTGCTTTCAGCGAGGAAATAGACATGGAGTCAGATAATGCTGGGCTTATACCAAACAACTTTTCGAGTGATTTCACTGTCGCAGACAAATTTCAAAGTCTTGTCACACTTAGTAGGCGCACTAGTAAACACGCAGTTTTGATATCTGACCTTTAGGCGTGCGGGAGGTGAACTCTGAGTCAAAGTAGAAGGTGTCATCTGGACGCGCCACCGCCGGTTTGAACGGAGGTTTTACTTCTCTTCTGAAGAGTTTCTAAAAGGAATAAAGAACATTCAATCACAGCACATAGTTGAACGTTTTCCTCCCACAAAGATTAGTGGCTGCTCTAAATGAAAATCCTCTGACTGCATTATTTACTGCGCATATATTAAAATATCCTTGTCTGTCAGACACTCACATTCCAGTCTATGGTGCAGAAGAAACCATGTCGTTTGATCTCCTCTGCACCATCAGCACCAGACCCTGTAAAGAAACAACAGAAAATCTCAACAAATGACACATATATGAATACACACAGCCTTTATGTTGCCTTTAGAGGAAATAATAGTCATGAGTTGATACTAACCCAGTCTGTTGGCAGGGTTCCTCTTGAACAAAGCCCTGAGCAGAGACTGGGCCTCTGCGCTCAGGAACTGAGGCATTCCCAGACGTGCCCTGCAGGGAGAGACAGACGGCACGCAGCTCAAATTATTTCACCGGATATCAAGAGAGGCATTTTCAATAGCAACAGTACGTGACAGCTGGCTTCTGTGTTGGATTGCTGCACCTTGAGAATACTCACTTCAGAATCAGGTTCATAGTTTCTTTGCGGTCCTTCCCTTGAAACGGCAGCGCTCCAGTCAGCATCTCAAACTGGGAGACAGAACATATAACTGTCATCTACATGTACGCTCATAGATACAAGTGCAGTACAACATTTGAGTTAAAGGGAAACAAAATTATTTACACGAGACTGAAGGCTTTTAAATGACATCAAATATACAATGATCCTGCTTACCATTAGTACTCCAAATGACCACCAGTCGGCACTGTGGTCGTGTCCCTGCCTGTTCACAACTTCTGGTGCCATGTACTCAACAGTACCACAGAAGGAATAAGCTTTCTTCTCATGATCGATGGCTTCTTTACACAAACCGAAATCTGGAAAACACACCGCAAGACACAGTGAGCACATCAGTACCCAGCATCAGAGTGCAGCAGAGGCGGGGTACACCCTGGACAGGTCACCAGACTATCACAGGGCCGACACATAGAGACAGACAACCACTCATGCTCACATTCACACCTACGGACAATTTAGAGTCACCAATTAACCTGCATGTCTTTGGACTGTGGGAGGAAGCCGGAGTACCTGGAGAAAACCCACGTTGACACGGGAAGAACATGCAAACTCACCCTCAACCAATCAAATCAGGAACCCTCTTGCTGTGAGGCCACAATGCTAACCACTGCACCACCGTGCCGCCTCAATAAACTCAAGTGAATAAAATATAATAAAACATTTTATCTTTGTCTGCATTTGTCCCTCAGTGTGACTTGTTATAATTGCCTCTCTATAATCTGCGATGGTCACCTTCGGTTCAATGGTGGCAGGACCCGGGAGTAAATAAGTGGCGTGATTATGGATGACGATAGAGGCAGACAGAGAAGATAAAGCGTAATAATTAACTTGTACAGGCCCATATGCATGAGGATATCTGGAGTCAGCAAGATAAGGCTGTCACACCACTGTGAGTAATGAAGGTCAGCACGGTGGAGGAGAGGAAAGTGTGTGGGTGTGTTTGTGTGTGTGCCTGATAGCGAGACTGGGTGAGACTCACCTGTGAGTTTGATATGTCCCTCTTCATCCAGGAGAATGCTTAAAGAAAAAAAAATTCAAATTAATTCACTCGTTAAGACATCATGTACCGCACATTCTGCTGAAGCTTGCAATATAATAATAATAATAACCTTTACAACTTGAAGGAACCTTATTGGCTATTCCATCACTAGCAGCTCTGCACACCACCAGCATGGGGGAACTGCAGAGGCTGAGGAATGTGTACCGACAACTGATGGCAGTAATGCACCATGAAAAGCAGCCATGTCCCAATTAAAATGGAGAAGTCAGCTGATGTAAACAAGGCAGGGTTCAAAACTTGAAAAGGTTTTGCAAATGTTTAATGAGGAAGGTTTGCATTCGAAATGTTTGTTCAGCCTGAGGGACACACACGAGGCATTTTGGTGAGGAATGATAATTCTAAATGTTTATAGTGCAAATTGAAAACTCCACTGGGTCCCTTTAAAGTGCAATACAATGGAATAACTTGTACGATAGCAATGTTTTGTTTTAATTCCAAGTGCTGAAGAAAAATGGATTTCCACAGCCATCTGGGATGCCATAAACAAACACACTGCAGCCTACAAGTTAGGGCTGCAGTCTGGTAACATGGACAATTAGAAAGCAGCAGCCTACGACATAAGAAGAGCAGCACAGGAAACAAAAAGGGGCTGAATCGCAATGCACAAGTCGAAGGAGGTGATTGGACTGCATTTCCCTGGACTTGTATCTTGTTAAAAAACGCGACGAATAAATTGATTGATTGATTAAAAACCTCATCACTGTTTGATCGATACAGCATAGAATCGCGATATGTTGCATGACGATATTGTATTGATACATGGACGCCAAGTATCAATCTTTTATTATATACATTATTAATTTTTGGTACTTTTTGTACTAGAATCAGAAAATCAATTGGTTTTTTTTTCAGTTTACTAGATGGTGCTGATGTGTTTTTTCTGGTGAAGTGAGCAGAGGTCTTAGTCAGCAGCATTTGGCAGGAAGTTCATCAAAACAAAGATGGAGGCATCGGAGAAAGAAATCAGGAATGCACCGACAGTGTTTAACGTCTGGTCTTAATTTGGATTTTTTGACCCGGAAGAAAGGAAGGACTTGGATATGACACATGCGAGTTGTAAGCAGTGTCATATGAGAGTAAAATACTCTGGGGGTACTACAAACATGAGGGGTCACCTCTCACTCTACCATCCAGAGATAGTGTTAGCCTCTGACGGCAAAGCTAACGCTAAACCCACTCTGCCAAAACATCAACCCACACTGGCTTACTTAGCTCACAAAACTACTGTCCAACTCTGAAAGAGCACAGAAAACAACAGAGTCCATCACCTACTTCATGTGCAAAGATCTGCGTCCATACTGTGTTGTTGAAAACAAAGGCTTTTGTTACATGCTAAAAACATTGGTACTCAGAGATGTGACTCCATACCCAATGTTTATTCACCCACACAGCCGTACCCAAGCTCTACAGATAAGTGAAGCATAACGTTGAGGAATCTTTGAGTACAACAGGAAGGATAATATTTAACTTGTGACGCCTAGACTTAAAGGTTAGTGGATTCATATGTGACTACAGCGACACATTATCTCAAGGCAATGTCAACTGCTGTCTCACATTGTCCAAACTAGAGAGATATACGAAAGTCACACCCGAGTAAACATCGCAGACCTGCAGTACAAGAACAGAACACACAGCGCCTCTAACATGGGTGTGACCTTTCAGTTAGCAGGATACCTGCATGTGAAGTGTTTCGTTCACACGCTTAATCTGGCCTCGCAGCTCAGTTTGTGAGGTGTATGCAGCATTTCTGACAGGTTTTATGACGGTGTTGGCCAGTCTGTCTGCTTTGCATCACATTTTGCTGCAATTAAAATGACTGAACACTTTATCTTATGAATTTGCAATTGTAAAAAAGGTAATAAATCGTAATATATTTTATTGCAATACTCAGCGTATCACAATAATATCGTATCGTGACCTAAATATCGTGATAATATCGTATCATTGGCCCTCTGGTGATTCCCACCGCTACTGTTTGTCCGGGTTTAAGTTTACTCCAAAGAAAAGCCTCTTCAGAGAGCACTGCAGCAGGGATATCAGATTTTCCACAAAGACTACAAGAGAGTTGCAGTTCAGGTTATGAGATGAGATTTGGCTTTACAAATGTGCAACTGTGCCAAGTTTGAGGAATTTTCTTACTGATGGCTGGTGCAGTCTAAAAATATTTCAGAAAGAGGTTGCTTTTGTCGGGCACATGACTCTGGCGTTTATCCAGATGGCTCCGGGATCCAAGACTCACGGTTCATCATTTGTTTACATGTGTTTCTGTGTGTTCAATATGTCCATTTGTTCTTACTTTTCAGGCTTGAGGTCCCTATAAATGATGCCCAGGCTATGGAGGTGGTCCAGTCCTAATGCCAGCTCTGCTAGGTAAAACTTCACATCCTCCTCTGTGAACATCACCTGGGAGGCATGAGACACAGGGAAAGAGATAATGAATCAGTGAGAAAGAATAACATCACAAGAGCGAGACAACGGAGAGATTAAGTGAGATAAACGGCTGGACTTTTTGGACCGTCGGCTAGCAAAACACCAAAATCCAATGAATCACTCTCACCTCTTTGGACAGTCTAGTGAAGAGATCTCCTCCTCTGAGAAAGTCCAGGATCAAGTACAACTTCCCTTCAGTCTGGAATGCTACAAACACACACACATGTTTCACTCAAATATGATTCAACAGTGCATCAGGAAACATTACTGAGGAAAGTTTCTGGATTTAAAGCAGTAAGACAGGCATGAAATAAGTACATCCAATACCACTTTTTCTAGGTTTGGAAAGTAAAATGAAATAAAGCTTCAGGCTGACTCACCATAGTGCAGTTTGACAACAAATGGGTGGTTGACGTCTGCCAGGATGTCTCTCTCCATCTTGGTTCTCACACGGTCTCTCACTGAAGAATGAATAAGAGCCCAGAGTTAAGTGCGGATGTATAAAACTTTAATATTGAAAAGTAGGCTGACAAAGCCCTCCAACAATTTTTACTTTACTCGCTGCGGACTAGAAACGGCATGGACGAATTAGGTTTGCAAAATTTGGTTTCTGGTTGGCTGCACATTAAAGTCAGAATCAAATATTTTGCTGATTTATAATCGTTGAGGCGGTCGGGGCCCTGCAGAGTGTCAGTGTGGGGCTCTGTGGAAGCTGTGTAAAGTAAAGTGAAACCAGTAGTTTACTCTTACACTACAGCATGCTCAATTCTCATGCCAATGAAAATAGAATTTAAAGATGAAAAAAATCTCTACATCTGCACACTTTGAGGTAACCACATCATTGTTGGGAACCGTGTGAACAAATCTGACACCCCAGTGTTTACTGAGACCACCTGTACGCAACAGTAAAAACAAAAACCACTGCAAGCTGTG
The DNA here is from genome assembly GCA_019142605.1 of Cephalopholis sonnerati. NCBI lineage: Eukaryota > Metazoa > Chordata > Actinopteri > Perciformes > Serranidae > Cephalopholis > Cephalopholis sonnerati. The sequence goes on along the minus strand of JAGQAX010000015.1, from coordinate 24,257,400 downwards.
GTCGTATGCTCACATACTTTGACTGTTTATAGTTCCCTATGACTTACAGGAAAAGATACACCCTTGTACATGAAACTGAGGGTACTGTCACCTCAAAACAAACATTGAAATCACCACAGAAGCCAAAGAGAAAGCTTTTTAAAAACAGTCCAACATAAACTTGAGGCTAAGTAAGCTGCAGCCCTATAAAGGCAATAAATACATGGTTGCAACAAATTATTATTTTCTTACAGATGAGAGAAAATAGTTTATGAAAGGGCAGATGAAATACCCGCACACAAAACTAGGCTGGACAGCCACAAAAAAAAAAGATTAACGGGCTGAGATCAATGCAAAAAAAATGTCAGTGACATCTGCGCACAAATATAAAGGTGCTCAAAGTGCAAAATATAATAAAAAGTAGTGAATAAAACAGCAGCAAACGTTTCGGTCCCAGGTTATCATCAGTGCTGAAATGTTTGCTGCTGTTTTTATTCATTTTGTATATTATTATTTGCCCTTTTTTGTGCACGGATATCCTAAATAAATTGACATCATCTCATTTATGATAATACTGGTACCCATTAGAAGTGTGTGGTGGTGTATCTTTCTGCAGAGACTCTGCCCTCTGCTTGTATTTACTTATTTCCCTCTTATTTTCTGTGTTTGGGACATTTATGGGTTTGTACCCCCACAGTGATCAGTTGAGGCTGGGGCTTTATAAAAAGGTAGTGAACAGGGGCCAGACTGTAAGCAGCAGGTATCCATGAGACACTGCACCAAACAAGAGTGAATCTGGAGTTTGCTTTTACTTTCACTTTCGCCAGCTAGTGTGTTTACAAACAGTAATTAACGATCCTGCATATTATACCTTTAAGGTGATGACTTCAAATTATTTATTTGGTTATCACAATCAAACTTCGGCTAATCGGCTCATGATTTCAGCACTCAATAAATATATAAAATACACTATAAATCAATGATAAGGGAACACCAGGAACACACCTTGTGGTGTGCTCTAGAACAGAGGCCTGTACTATGAAGCCAGTTCAATCTTCCAGGATATCTTTTAGTTATCTGGCTTGACTAACCCTAACACTGTCCGTCTGGATAACCGGTACTACAAAGGTGGTTATCAACTACTTCAGTCAACTCTGGGTTTTCCTATCCAGCCACGAGCACGTTCATGTGGAGGAGGTGGGGGTGTAATTACCAGCAACATCACCAGAACCATAAATGAAGTAGGCTGCTTCATATCATATGAGACGAAACGGTACCGAAAGTGTCTGAAGCTGCGAGACAGTAAAATGTCAATGATGTGGGATGTAAACGATACTCTGTAATCTAAAAACGGAAAGTGTAGAAAAGTTGAAAATACTATCCTAAAAGTTACTGTCAGCCAAGACTTAAATTACATGTAGGTATCACTAGGCTATATGTGACATTAGTATGGAGTATTTTTTGCTATTTAGTTGGAAGATGATGAAACTACTCTGAATATGTCACATGAAACACTTTAATAAAGTGAGTTTTTAGATATGACTTCACTTTCTGACCACAAAGCAATCCTTCTACATCATCCTACTGTAGCGACACCATTCAAGCACATCACAGCCTACTGTACCTTTCAGTGTGGCCTTCTTGAGAACCTTCATGGCATAGAGCTGGTTGGCATCAGGATGGGTCACCTTTCGCACCAGGAACACCTGCACAAACACAACAAAAACCCTGTTACATCAGATTACAGATTGAAAGTCTGACAGGAGAATTCATAAAAAGATTTTGCAGCCACTAAACCTACACAAAAAGAAACAGTGTAATTCTCAAAGCACCCACAAAGGGGGAGATCCACCCCTAACTGTGCCGCCAAGCAAAAAGCACATCAGTGCTCCTGTGCTACTTCCACATATTTAAATGAGGTAATATGCATAGATTTGGCATAAAATTGGCCTCTTTCTATTCAAATGAGCTTCACTGCAAAAACAGTCCAAATCACAAAGATGAGCGCTAACAGCTGCACGCAGTAAATTATCAGCGTCTTTAGAGACTCGGTGGTAGCTGAAGCGCGCTGACAGACTGAGATATTAAATCCCAAAACAGTTTATATCTGTCATGTTTAAATTCCTCGCCTGAAGTTTTGAGGAATGTCTCTGGACCTCGTCTGGTACATTTCAGTTTAAGTTTTCTCTCCTGCAAAGGCAACATTCATACTTTGTCACATGGATAACGGAAATCAGACGCAAAAAAGGGCAAACTGCACTTAAATGCAAAACTTTATGGCTGTGTTTGCGCTGCTATATAATTAGCACAGTATCATTTGGATCAGACCTTGAGACGGTGCAGATAGCATGTTGCAAATGATGTGCGAGTCATGATACCATCAGCAACCACAATCCATTTTTTTTTTGGTATACGAGTGCAAAGAACATTATCAGACAAAGGAATCAGCACAGACAGCAGTTACCTTGCCAAAAGATCCTTGTCCCAACACTTTGAGCAGCTCAAACTGAGAGGCGTCTGCCTTCTCCGAGCCTTCCTTGACCACATGGGTGATGTTGATCTCCTTGATGTCTCCATCTTCCTGAGAAGTGCAAAGCAGAGGAAAAAAAGTTCAGTAAAGCAGTCAGTCATCACTGAACAAATGGCTGAAACAAAGAGGACGCTATGTTCGAGGGGATTGCGCGAAAGACAGAAAATGTCAGATTGTTTGCTGTGAAAAAGGAGAAGTTCTCTCATAGAGGTGTCTGTAAATAACACTACATCAAAATCAAATACTTTGGAAAGAGGAAGCACAGTGAAAATTGAGATGTGTGTGTAAGAATGAGAGATAACACCCTGTGGTTCTGGCCAATGTGTTTTTTTAAAGTAGTTTCTGGAAACGATGGTGACTGCAAGATCACAAGCAAGTGACAGTACACCCGCGGTGCACATTTCAAACAATGCGATATGCCTCCAGTGGTTCCTCTCTACAGTATGTTGTTTGTTTATCAAGAGACTTCGAGGACAACTTCTCAGTTTCTTTACAGGGTGGAGCATCGGCACTGCTGACAACTCCACCACATCAACACACACACTGCTGACCTGGTGTCAACCTCACCGACAACACCCTACAGAAATGCATCAAAGCATCAACAACAGCACGTCCCTTTCTAGAGACCGGCTTTTCAGTTCTCTGTGCTCATACTGACCTGAGTTTCACACCCGGTGACTACAGCGAGCCACAGGACTACAATTACCTGCAGGGAGTGTTGTAAATGTAACTGATTGGTGGGGAAACATCTTTGTTTTTTCACTTCAACCCTGGAGGATCACAGCTATTTGCAGGATATTCTCAAAATTTGGGACTGGAAAGTAGAACATCTTGTCTGCTCTTCACTCAGATATAATAATGCACACCTTTAACAAAAGACAAAACATGTAGTCCGTAGTCATGTAGAGCAGTGGTTCACAGCTGGTTCAGCCATGGGGTCCAGATTTCTCCTTACTCATTAGTTCTGGGTCCACATTCGAACATGTCGTCGAGCTAGTTTGCTGTTCCTATCAAGTAGCTGTCCGTTAGCAACTCACTCTACAGCAGAAACTGCACTTGAAAATAAAAGCTCTGTGCCAAAAATTCACTGTACTTCAAAATAAAGTGTGTTTTTTACTAACTTGACACGTTCAGGAGTCAATTCCAGTCCATTTAAAAAGGGCCCTCAACCCACTTTTGGACTGTGACCCACCAGTTGGGAGCATTTATGAAGTAAAAATATCACATATTTGCTGGGTTCATCTTTTCAAATGTAAGTTTAGCTGTTTGATGCTTCCTGTTTGTCCTTTTTGAACTGTTGTTAAACAAAATAGGCGATAAAATGCACAATTTTGAGGCTGTAAGTGATGAGATTTGGTCTTTTTTTTATATTTTATGGATGAAATTACTGTTGAACAATTAGCTGACAGTAGAGCTGCAATGATTAATCAATTAGTTGTCATCTAAAAAATTCATCGCCAACTAATTTGATACTCGAATCAATTAATCGGTTTAAGTAATTTCTAGAAAAAAAGAGACATTTTCTGACTCCAGCTTCCTAACTGTATATATATATCTGACTTCCTAACTCCTCTGTGACAATAAAATGAATATTTTGGGACAAAATAAGACATTTGAGGACGTCATTTGACATTTTAAACACCAAAACAACTAATGGATTAAATGCAAAAATAACTGACAGATTCATCAACATGAAAATAATCATTAGCTGCAGCCCTAGTCGATGGTAAATTAACTGACAACAATATTTATAACTGATGAAAGCCAAATGTTTTCTGGTTCCAGCTTCTCTTATGTGAGCATTTGCTGCTTTTCTGTACTTTTTTTATAATTGTTTATTAGATATCTGTTTGTTTTGGTTTGATAAAACTAGCAATATGAGCACATCTTTTGGGGTACTGGGAACTTTTACTGATATTTTAAAGATAAAGCTACTGATTGATTCACTGAAAAACAAACATCCGATGAATCAATACTGAAAATGATCATTAGTGTCAAATTGAAACGGAATAATTTATCTGTTAATCACAAAAAGACACACGAGTCAGCGATGAAATGATTAAGTTTCAACAATACAGTGTAAACAGCCAGCACCACAGGCCACTGCAGCTTGGGTCTTTATTTGACAACAGGAAACCAGAGTTGGTTGAACATGCAGGCTCTCAGCTGCACCCTGTTTCTACACAACCACAGATAACAGCAAGCATCATCTGCACTTTGCAGCGTTAATAGATCCCACTTCTCTGCTTGTTCATTTAAAAATTACTTTGCTTAACAACAACACAGCGCCGCTAACAGCTCCCTGGAGACTACTCAGAGTTTATCAAGATGCCAACATGAGGAGGTATCACTTTACCGTCCAGTGGTTCCTCGGCGTAGGTAAAGTGTCAGTGCTGTTGCCTGTTGCAGCTGTCGATATGCAGCTGTTACCGTGCGCGGGGCCGCCAGCCAAAGCTTTGTTCTTTCTGGACAGGTAGAGGCGCAGGAAGCGGCGCAGGTTGGGCTTCCACTTGTCCTTTTCCATCTCAGCATTGCCAACACTTCTGCTTCATCATCCTACCCAAGCCCAGAACAAGGCAAACACCGTGCTACCTCCCATAAATCATCTTAAAGCTCACCTCGGCCTCATTTGTGCACTCATGTCAGGATTAATTCTGTGGACATCGAGGAAATATGGAAAAAAATCTCCCAGTCTCTTCCCTTTATCTACTCTCTCAGCAGGGGCCTTCTGCTAAAATATTTTATTAACTCTTCATCTTCATTTTCTCCTCTAATATCTCTCCTGTCCTCCCCCTCTCCATTGCTCTCTGTGCTGGTCCGATGAGCCCTGTGTGTCCTCAGTGACTGACTGCAGCTGAAGTGAACTGGAACCAAAGCGGGCAGGAAGGAAGAGCCTGCGCTTATTCTCACAGTCCTGCACCCAACAAGTCCCACACACACTCACAAACACACACACATCTGTGGCTCAGAGAGAGGTAGACTGAAACTGAAACAATAGAAAAAAAGAGAGGTGTAGGGTGAAGTGTTTTTTGTTGCCCTGACTGAAAATCATGCAACATGTCACTACATACGTGTCTGTGCTACCAGTGTTTTACCTCCAAAGTGGTTTGACCCCAAAACCCAGCTCTACACCACTTCCCTTTACCCACAATTCAACAGAGCAGAAGTTAGAGGACGAGAGGAGGCAGGCAGGCAGAGAGAGGATGAGGAGTGTAAAGACGATTCTGCCTGTGGATGACAGAGACTTTCCTGTCTGGGGCCAGGCATGTCCCTCTCTTCCCCCTCATAACAGTCTATTCCTGCTTATCCTGTCTCCTAAAACAGCTCTCACCGGTCCTTAAGTGCTCGCTTTATTGCTCCGTGCAGTAAATTTCTTCAGCGAGAGAAGAGAATAGGCTGTTACACACCCATGTAAATACAGCAGAGCATGAGTCAACTTCTCTCTTAGGTCAGCAAACGTACGCTTCACAAACATCTGATTACACTGCAATGCAGCACATACTCGGAAAAGCTTGATTATAACAATTGTGGGATTGAAGATAAAAAGGTGTGTTAGCCTGAAGTGGATGAAATGCAGAGATGTTACTGTGAGCAACATGAAGCTTGAGTGTGTTTGCTTAGCGAAGGAGAAGCTCTGATATTTAGCTGCTGTGCAGGAGAAGAGTCAGAGCTTACCTTGGCTCTAAGATTGGCAAAGTCCCTCTCTATCCAGGTGATGTGAGACTGGTTCTGGGAGGGGGGGATGGTTGTGTTGGAAGTTAACATAGGTTACAGAGAACACACTTGCACAAAGTAGGTTTCCTCCCCTTTTACAGAAATACTAGACACAAATGCACATGTATCTTTGCAGGCTCGTAAAACACACACTCACAGAGAGGGTTCGAAAAGGGCAGCACGCTGATGGTTGCCACACTAATGACAGGAAACTGCTCTTCCCTCCATGTTCTCACTTCCTCTTTTCTAGTACTGATCGCACTCTTTTTCTTCTTGATATTTCAAGCATATTTCTGCTACAGCAGCTGAGTTTCCCAGAACGACTGCTGCTTATTTTGAATTTCAACCTCATTTGACTGATCACACACGAACGTGCTGGCAATATATAGAATGTAAATTAACCAGAGATGAGTGAGCGCAGACGCTCAAGACTCATTTGACAGTTTAATGGTGTCATTTTAAACACAGAGCACACGGTCGCTAGACTGTGTTAAACTGAGATTAATTTATAGCTTTCGGATTTAATACCCTCAGAACATCAAGATGGCTTCACTGAGCTGTTTTAATGTCATTGTTTTGATATGCAAAATGCAAAGGCTGAACACTAGCACTGCCTTGAAAATGGATTCCACGTGTAAAATGAAAAGCGTCTAAGTGAACTAGCCCAACTACCCATTTACAATGTGTTTAAGCGCGAGAGGAGGTGGAAGATAAACACGTCCTCCTGCCTTTCCTCCTGCCTTACAGCTGAGGAGATGGCAGCTTAACAACACATCCACCCTCACAAAGGAAACCCCTTCCTCTCCTCTTTAAATACCACACATTCAGCTGACTGAAGTTTGAGAGGGTCCCTAGATTTTGACACATCTATATCACACCAGCGCCACCCACACTCACATCACATCAGCTGGAAGTTACTGAACAACATTTTAAAAAAAAAAGAAGTGGCCACTTGCCTCTCGTGTGCGGGTTTTGGTGCGGAATATGAGCCTCCACATGTCCAGATATTTCCATGTCACTGGTGTCAGTGAGTCTCAGTGACACTCACGGTCTTACAAATACACAGCCTCTGTGTCAGAGTTAGCTCACACTTTCTGTATGCAATACCACAATGACAGATATAATCTGCACACACGCTCATGAAACTAGGAAGTGGAGTGAAGTTATAAAAATGTATATGAGCAGCGGGCTGATTTGTTGGGGACTGAGTAGGAAATAGTTCCAGAGCTGCAGGAAGTGGCTCTTAGGAAGCGTTTTCTCAGGAATTATTTTTTGGCCTTTTTGCTTTTTTTTTAAATTTTGAGACAGACAGGAAACAGATGACATGCAGCAAAGGGCCGGGGCCAAACTCAAACCCAGGCTGCTGCGGTAAGGGCTCAGCCTTAATGTTACATGTCCTTCCCAGGGAGCTACTGGAAGTGTTTTCTAAACAGTAGGAAAAAAAAAAAGCAGAGGAGGAAGACGGGGAAAAGACAGGAGCAAAGAGCAGTTCCAGACACGTCTACGAAACTACTTTACGCACTTTGATGTGAAGTTGAACAAAACAGAGATTCACTTTGCATAATAAGGCACTCTGTATGATTACACGAGCTTCTCCTGGCAACGATAGGAGCTCCAAGAGAAGGAGAGGAAATTGATTGCATGCTAATGCATGCTTGTCAGGAATCGGAGAGATTTTTGAGAAAAGGGCAGGTTGCATTTTCCTTAGGAGTCTCATCCGGCTAAACTAAACGCACTGGCTGTAATTAGAGTCGGCACTTGCACCTTAAGTAACTCGTGTCTCTCTCTGACAGCTTGGAAGCAGATGTATGTGGTGTAATGGTCTCTGATAAACACAAGGGGCCAGTGCAGGTCTGCAGCCAGGCCAGCGCTTCAAGCAAGAGTGCCATGAGAGAGGAGCTTTAGCCAAGTAAGGGCATGTTCACATTGTGAGCTCATGCCTCCTCCAAAGCTCACTCTTGGGTCTGACATTAATTACAGCAGGGGAGACAAAAAGTGGGGCCGAGGGGGAGCATGTGGGAGGTGACAGAGGCTGGACGGCTGTTACAAACAGCAGCAAAGGTCACACAGGTTTAAGCAACAGCCATGTCTCGTCAAAGTGTTTTGAAGCAGTACACTGGAGCCCTAACCTGCTTCAGATGACAATACAGGTTTGGAAGAGAGACCCATAATATAAAAAAGAAACCTGGATGTGGTAAAAGAGAAAAAAAAAACAGAGAAAAAGAGAGAGAACGTTGTCAACATGGCTTGAACGGTAGCGAAAAACATCATTTAGACAGCGAGTGTGCTGAAAAACACAGGACAATTACAGTATTTGTCTCACTGGAGCCTCTCCTCTTTCCAGGAAGAGGGAACAGCAGCAGCACCTGCACGTTTTCAAATGTATGACAGCTCTGACTGTTGGAACGGAGAGGAGGAGAAAAAATGAGAAAGTCCAGAGTGGGAGACAGCAGAAACGACTAGTGTACATGGAGGGAGACAGAGTAGTCTAAACATCCATCCAACCGACCGTGGTTCAGTCTCATTACTATGAAAACAAATATCCTACACTAGACTTTGTCTGCCTGAGTGCACACACAGACACACACACACACAGAGGGAATAACACACTGCATAGGTACACTGCAGCATTACCTTGACTATGACTAAGATTTTGTGATTACATAATTAGAACTGAGACTCTTGAAAATATTGTAGGCAGTATATAAAAACATACCACTCTTAGAAAATGCATCATATTTTTATGGTACAACTTTATAATAAAGACACACCTTGTAACCAGCTTTATTAATGATTGATGACTTCGCTCATTAGAGCTGACCTTTTTCATTATAGACGAATCTGCCAATTATATTGATTAATTGATCAGTCTTTCAATGTACAAAATGCCAAAAAATGGCACTTAAAAATTCCTATAATGTTGTTTCCACATTGCTTGTTTTCTCTAACTAACTGCAACTGACTAAAATGACTAAACACAAATGTTGGGATGGAAATCAAGAACCAGTTCCAGTTGAAAACCAGCTACCCACAATAGTTGACCAAACTTTAGTCGACCAGAAAGGTCATTAGTCAGCAAGATTCCATTGGTCGCTTAGTCGAAGAAAAAAAAAAAAAAACGTTACACACTATTAGGAGCTGCACCATGTCAAAATAAATCAAAACTGAACCATGTGGGAATTTAATTTGAAAGGACAGACACAGGAAGTGGCCACACTCAGCAGTCAGACAGGAGTCGCATTAGTTAATAGGGCTGTGTAAACTCTGCAGGCAAACATTTGCCTATCATTCGGCGACTACAAACATGACGTATCATCTGAAACAGGTAAGTAGCTACATGCCCATTAGCCACTTAGCACAATCATTACTGCTTTGCCGACAGCGTCATTAACAGGCGGCTCACTCAGTGTGTGACGTGCACTTGTAGATAAAATATAGGCCTATATTAATGAAGGTTCATTAGTACGGTTTTGTATTTCTCTGTAATGTAGCACAGTGTTAACAATGTTACTGAGACTATTCTTTCTCACACCTTCAACTCAAACCATTGTGTTGCCCCGCCCAAAATACATAATTTAATAATTCAATTAATGTCGTAAACATGCAGGCGACTAGTCGACTAATGGCCCTACATGACGACTATTGGTCAACTAGGAAAATTCTTAGTTGGGGCAGCCCTCAGTCTTGTGTCTAAGCTCATGAGTCATGTCAGAAAGAAAGAAACACTAGACGTGACAACGGATTTGCTTATAACTTGTGTTAAATGACCATTTCAAGTAAGGATGGAAACACTGGCAATTTGCTGAAACATCTTTCTATACAACATGAGCTTAAACTCTAGTAATGCCACTCTGCACACGAGTGCAGTTTCCTCCAGTTTGTTTTGCTTTTTCATGATGTAGACATGATACACACACTTAATACACATAACGTTATTCATCCCTACAACAATAAATACTTTTTCCCTGACCTGATATGAAGTGTGCGCTGCACGTGAGCATTTTTGATGATCGCCTCCGTCCAGTTCTTTTGTCTTATCACGTTTAGTTAGTTGTCTTTGTTTCAGTGACAGCTAGTATGAGATAAAATTAAAGTTGTGAGCCATGACTCCTTCTAATCTGGCTCCAAGTAACACAACAAGACGACATTTTAAGACTCCTATGTAGCCTACAGCCCTGTGGTGGCAAGTCGTGTTTTGCCTCCAGTTAATAAAATGACGTCATTGTGACGTCTGTTCCAAAAGAGTCTATACACATGTACTGGCATGGGATCTTCTAGTTCAGAGTTTGTATGCAGAACTGTCCAAACAGTTGTCTTTGAATGTCTCTCCTTGTTTTTCTCTGTCCCTTTTCACCCTTCATCATCTCTGAAGGCAGGTACCAAAAAGGGCAGCTAATTTCGGAGGGCCGGGCTGACTCATTCATTCACCTAGTTCTGTTCCATTTATTATCTTTTTTTGTCCTGACTGTTCCTGTGACACACCTTCTTTCCACTTCACCCAACAGCTCCTCCAATCTGTCCACTTTCATTCTGTCCTTTCTCCTGTCCCATTCATTCTCTAACTTACTTTGTTTGCCCTCTAGCCACACCTGCTGTGACAGCCATGACTGACGGGCCGGTACACAAAAGGGGAGAGGTGAGATGGAGGAAAGGCAGGAAGGAAGGAGTGGGAAGAGGCATTGCTGCAGTTGGACATTCCCCTGGTCCCAGTGCAATCCTCAGACATCCCATCATGGTGCTTTAATACTAGCTTAGCCTGGGGCAGGCAGACTGAGAACAGATTTAAAGAACGTCATAAAAAACCAACGGGGAAAAAAAAGTTCAGGTTCAGGCTGGCGGAGAACAAAGAACTAGCAGCCAGGCAAAGACTTATATTCTTAATCCCTCACTACTTAACATGATTATCTCTGACTTTGCCAGTTCGGTTGCTGTTATCCTCGAGAGATGAGAGACGAGAGCTTCATCTACAGTACATTATTTTTACATAGCAGAATGAGAGACAGATTGTGTTTGCGTGTCAGAAGTATGAGCAATACTTGACATTCATGACATGAGACGATGAGTGTTGTTTTTCTGGAATCAGTGCTCTCTTTAGTGCATTACATCATAACAACCAAAACAAAGATTTGTAGATGTAGGAAGGAATAATGAAAAGGTCATTGGGTTTGGTGAGTGGTGTCTGACTTGTCACAGGCTGTGTGTCACTGTTGAGATAACATGTTGTGATCCTTGACCCTGTGGCAGAGGGCACCACTGGGGTTAATACCCATCCTTTTGAGGGACCATCTGCCCACCTGCTCATCCGATTACACCACGGCATCAACACCATAGTCTCCAAAGAAGCTATAAGATGTAGCCACCTACTGGTTTGTGGATTACTGCTTTGAAGCCTTGAGTTTGGCATTTTGGCCCTTGACATCTTGTTTTTCTGGAGCGAGAAATGACAATATTTTTATGAGAGGGTGAAGCTGTGAAGAAACTAGGAGTAGATCTGACTGAGAGAGAGACCACGCCCTAAACCACAGGCTACCCTGCTTTATCATGTATTTTACTCTGAATGGGACCATAACCTACAACATGAACATCAAGCTGTATTGTACTTGAAACTAGCAACTGAGAACATAAACTCATTAGGAAAATGTTTCCTGAGGTATTAAATCAAGTGAGAAGTAGGGTCATTTTCTCTTTTTGCAAATAGTTGTCGCCCCCTGCTGGCCATTCAAAGGCACTCACACATTGGCTTCAATTTTCAGACCACTGGATAACCCCTTGATTCACACACACTACAACACACTTTGAATTGGACAAACTTCAGATGTCTTGATCAATGTTTTTTGGCCCCGATCCTAATCTGTGTCATTTAATATTGCGTATCTTCAAATACCGAGGCCTAATTAAAAAATACAGCTGCAGAGTGTACACTTCAATTACATTAAAAGTTACTAAAAATCACCGCAATGTATATACTTGACAACTGAACAGCCTTATAAAACATTAAGAAAAAAATGCCTGCATCCTGTTCCTTAATATTTTTTGTTTGTGTTGTGTTTTATAATTATTATAATTAATATTTCCATTATTATTTTTGTTGTTGTTATTATTATATTTTTTATTTTATTTTATTTTATTTTATTTTATTTATTTTTTACAAAATAATAAAGTGTAAGATACCAAACCCTCTCTGTAATATTTCTGGCCTTCGCACTGGTTTGAGGAATTTATCTAGTAATTGTTGCTTTGGTGCAGCCTTTATGGAGGATGGAAGATACCAACAATAAATAAATAAATACGTAAGCAATTACATTGAACAAAAAATAAAAAATAAAAACAAATGTAGGCATTAATGAATTATTAAAATGTGACATAACCTGACATTTGTTTTAATTTTCTGTCTTATACATTTACCTCTGTATTCATTTCTCTATTTATTTACTTTCCTATTTATTTTCCTTTTTAATTTCATTTTAATTTATTTTTTAAAATTAATTTATTTGTCTATTTTTGCATTTATTTCTCATTTGTTTTAAATGTATTCTAAATGTATTTTTTATGCATGTATTTATTTGTTTAGCTTGTTTTTGTACATATTATTTTCCCCTTGATTCGCCCCCTTTTATTTACCTAAACCTATATTTCTCTGCTATCATCTTTATTTCTTTAGAAACAACCAGATCTGTAATCACAAACAATTTAAAGACCAAAACTATTACTAAACTGACCCAATCTCACAATGCACTGCACCAAACTGCAACACTCAATGACACCAGCAAAGTTTTCAATGTAACATTGTCTCCTGTGGAACAGATGCTAGCTCTATATCCAACGCCATTGACAAGTTAAGGGAGGATGTTACAGGATTAGCACAGATGCTACAGGAAATCCTGCGTTTGCATCTGTACTATTAATATCACCGGCAAGGATAGCAGTAAGATGATAGGCAGTTCAGCGCTCGGCTGGTTGACATGAGGCTGTAATGGCCTTGTGTAATACCCACAGTGGCAGCGATGGTCAATAAATAAATAAAATTGGGACCGAAATGGCAGTGGGGAGTAAGAGAGAACAAAAGAGAGGCAGAGAGAGAGATACGTGGGAGAGATACATGAGAAAGAGGAAGAGAAGAAAGAGTGGGTGCTTGTAATATAAACAATGAGGTCATCGGAGTTAAAGCTGGCTGACTGCAGTGGAAATGTGTAGCACTCTACATCGCTATGCGTAGAATACAGAGCAACACCTGCATATTACACACACACACACAGACACACACACAGACACAAGGAGTACAACCCATTAACACACAAACAATAACATTGCGTGAGCAATTATCTCCTGTCACTCGTCTCTAATTTCTCTGTCATCACGTAACCATTCCTGTTTTCATAGTTCAAACTCTTCGCAGAAACCAGAGCAGTCTAAAATAGCAGCTTCATATTTCAGTCAATACTTCCTGCTTCCTCCCTCTCGTGGTTCTCCTCTTTCCTTAAATATCAACCCAGCCACTTGCCAAAAACACACTCAAAACACACATGGGCATAAACGAAAACATTGCTGTGGGCATCCTTCCTGAACCTGTCTTAAACACTATTCATAACCTTGTGTCTTGCTCCAAACACGTCCGACTATCAGTCTTGGTGATATACGAGCTCCACTGCCTGCAACACTTGAGATTAAAAAATGTGTGGAAAATATTTAACCAGCTGGGCACTGCTGCACTGACAGCCACACCTTCATCTTCTGCACTGAGGACAAATAGGTGGTGACCAGCCCTTCCTGTTATAACACTTCACTACAATGTACACCATGAAGGGCCAAAATGTCTCTGTGTATTTTGGGCATAGGCTGAGTGTGTGTTTTTTTCCGCATGCTCTGGTGGCAGAACCCAATGACTATATGTAAGGTTCACTTATGGATACATTCCAGCAGCACAAAGCCCCTTAAGTTTGCTCCTTAAGTATGACACTTAAGGTTTAGTTTTTCCTTAGTAGAGGAAATTTCTTAAGGGTGTCGCACAGACTCTCTGAAAAGTATTTTTTAGTCAAGGAAAGATGTTGAGGCATTTACTGCACTGAGAGAGATTTTACAGCAGTAAAAGTCTACTGTTTCCATGGAGACCATTTGTTTTCTTGCACTTGTGATAGCTGGCCTGTTATCGCTGTCTCATCCTCCTCTTGCTGGGACAGGAACTTCACCACAGAGTTCAGCAGACGGGTCAGGGCTTTTTAAACCCGGTGACACAACACACAGCTGACTTGTGTACATGAAATGATTCACCAATACATGATTGGATAGATCCAGCTGCTAAGGTCCTCTGGGCAATGGTTTGACAAACTGTAAGCAATTCTTTAAGTGTAAGACCAAGATAAGGAGAAAAAAAGAAGGAGAACACTTAAGGTTGTTTTGTGCCAATGATTTTTTCTTAAAGGAAACCCTAACTTGGATTTAAAGGTAAATCTTCACTTAAGTGCTTTATGCAACCGACCCCTGGATTTTAAGAAAAAGTTACCTGTCCTCCCTCAGTTTATCAAAAAAGCATATTGTAGTCTTGTAGCTGTTAATGGCTTTTAATGGCCAAAAAAGAAGACTAATATAATGCTTTTGGTCTCCACCAACTCCAAATGAAAATATCCATCTCTTAAGCTGCTGAATGCTTCATCATGTTCACCAGCTAATCGTTAACTTTGTCTGTCTGATGATTAGTGCTAGGCGTGTAATTTACACAGGGTTTATCAAAGCTTGTTATCAAAAACAGCTGCCTGCTGTGGCTGGATTAAGTTGATGAGACTGCTGAGTCTAAACCAAAACAGTTAAGTTGCGGCCCGTCACATCACAACAATGAGCTGAGAGAAGCTAAAATGCCTCACACTGCAGAGTTAGGTCCTGCATCAGGTCGGGTACCCACGGGTACCTGTGGATGACCTGCAAAAAAGGTGATTCGCAGGACTGCATTGGATGATAAATATATTAAAATAGAATGAAAATGATAATAATTATGCTTAATGCTTTAACATTTTAATGCTGACTGCTGACTTAGTGTGTCAGCTCTGTCCTCTGCACCAGCTGTATTATGAGAGCTGCTTCAATAAGATGTGTCATAGACACATTAGCTGTGGAGAAGTGCTGCTCAAAATCGCGAGAATAAGCAATAGATATTCATTTAAACTGTACTTCCTGAATTACCTTCGTTTTAGAATATAATGTTTTAGTTTCACATGTATGAAATGTCCCAAAATATTCACTTAAAACATGCTGCCCAACAACATTTTCAAACAGTGCATGGTTTTATCAGCATTGTGGTTTCAGGTCAGGCCACAGATCTTGTATGAGTCGGGCTGCAGAAATTGAGCATAGCTTTAGTTCAGGCAGGACACAATGTCAAACTCAACTCACATCCCAGCTACATCAGCTGATCTCAAACAGCCAATCAAGTGATGGAGCAGCTGATTGATGGAAGGGAGTCAGCTGATAGATCACATGATTCCTTTCTATGCAACCAATTAGCAAATCTCATTCAGGGCGCCCTATTTAAACTGCTCTGGCCTGCCTACTGTTGCTGCTTCCTCTGCAAGCTGCTTTGCAACCTGCCTCCACCCCAGCTCCTCCTTTTCATGCTGTGTCTGACTTATCAATGTCATTTCTGTTTGTCATTGGTGCTGCTCTGTTCTGTTCCCGGGGGTCTTTGCTGCTGCTCTCTGCCTTAGGCTTTCCATGTAGGCGCATGGAAGGGCAGGGAGGTGTGCTCTCTCTGCCTCAGTCATTCCTCATTTGCACGTGGAAGGGCAGACAGGTGTGCTCTCTCTGCCTCCACATGGACGAGACTTTCTCCGTGGGCCCAAGGAAAGGCGGAGAGGCCCCAGTACAGAGCCATACCGCCAAATATAATACTGCAGATGGAAATAAAGTTTTATTTGACTAAAGTGGTCCTGACTGAACTAATTGTTCATACATGTGGGTAGCAGGGTGGATGCAGTATTGTATGCGACAGTTCCAGCTTGGGAGCGGTTCTTGAAAATCAGACCTGTGCAGCACTCTGGAGCTTGGTGAGATCTCAGCAGGTTCATCTTTTGGTTGACTAATTATAAATTACACATACTCATGTGACCCATTTTATTAGTTCTGGGCGATATGATGGAAAGCAAATATATATATATATATATATATATATATATATATATATATATATATATATATATATATATATATATATATATATATATATATATATATATACACACATTAGATTTTTGATAAATAATCATCAGTAATATAGACATAACGACAAAGTGAGTTAAACAAATAGCAGAGCAGCTAGAACAGTATGGGAAGATATCCAAAATCCAAGACATAATCTAGTCTCATATCATGATATTGATATAATATTATTATATTGCCTGGCCCTAACTGTCATATAATTGATTTGTGAGGCTTCTATCACAAAATCAGATTTTCCTCCTAATGCAATAAAATGCAGAAGGACAAACGGAGCTCACTCTTGCTGCTAAATTGTGTTTAGAATTAAAACAGTGAATGAAGATGACTTGTCTACTTGCCAGAGCTGCTGGAAATATGACATATGGGGCCAGCGCAGACAGCAGTTACAAGCATTTGGCTGGTTAAAACTTGGAGCCCTGCCTTTGGCCATGTCAGGCTATGTTAAATCAGTGTGAATAAAATTCATCCTGAAGCCCAGAAGGAGTGTATTCATTGTAGTAATTGACATTGAGGTGTGAGTATTACACTGAGATGATGAAATATTAATGTCTTCATCCAGAGGGTGAGTAAACAGATCAGGCTTTTATCAACTCATTTGTTAATAAATTAACAATGAAATATGTCGCGGTTAACGGGATTTTAGATTTCCTGTACTGCATGTGACACTGTTGCCATGGCAACAAAGGTCAAAGGTTACATGCTCCTGGGGGCAACACCCAAAACTGCTGAGGAAGAGAAACAGATGAGAGACAGGGAAAGGAAAAAAAACAAAACAAAGCAGAACACACAAATGCAAGAGCCTGAAAAGACAAATAAACCATAAAAAATTCCGGAAAGGTTTTATTAAACTGAGAGAGAAGAGGAAAGAGCAGAGCAGCGATAATAAACACCATCAGCATCCATATTAATGAGAACTATAAAGGAGAGGAAGTGGTCGGAACATTGTCCTTAATCGACCCTGAGAGGGAGAAGCGTGAAACTATGGCAACTGTGTCTGTCTCCATCTCCCAGCATCCTCTTTGTAAGACAAGAGCTGGTACGAGAAGCAAGGCCACACACACACACGCACACACACACGCTGGAAACATTTTTTGGATGATGCTTCCAGGTAACATTTGCCAGCCTCCATCTTCACTAAAAGAGCACTTTTGTGCCTTCGTACTCGGCTGCAATGTGCAATTTGATGCCAGAATCCTCTCCAAACCGTCCATGCTGCATGAGGATGAAGTTATCCAAGTAATACGTTATGATGGCCTTTAAAGGTTAGCAATGTAGCTTGTGACTCTAATATCAGAGACCTTTCAGAGCACACGTACTTATCTATAACACCATGCACACACACAGTGGATGATGAAAGGGGGTGACTCTCTGTCAGAGTAGTCCTCACTACTGTATTTGCGTCTATGTGTATGTGTGTGTGTGTGTCAGAGAGAGAGAGGAAGTGTATGTCTCTGTGCATATGTGTATAAAGCTAAACTGATATATGAATAGAAAGACTAGTGAGGATTTATAATATGTGAGAGTTTGTGTGTGTGTTTGTGCTCTTGTGAGTACATGCCTTATCATGAACCTGTTTTTCTTCCTGGCGGCACAAGTCGCAATCAGGGCTTAGCGATGGCAAGGACACAGTAACCATGACAACTAGGCCCATAGCAGCCATGAATGGATGGAGGAGGGGCTGAAGTGAAAAGACGGATGGATCATAAGTCTGAAGGGCATCTGGTTCAAGTCTAGTAGGTTTTTAGTCTGTTCTGGGATGATGAAACCCACTGATATTTGGACTCGACGTGCTCAGTGTGCGCATGCACACACACAGCACTGATGCGTTCATTCACAAAAACCTTTGGTTGTGTCCTATGAGTTTTTCATTCATATATCTACATCTGTCTGGGCCTAACGCACTCTTACACACATTATATGGCACTGTGAAAACAAAAGTTGCTGGTTTCTACTAGATAGGTACTCTCTGGGTACTCCGGCTTCCTCCCACAGTCCAAAGACATGCAGGTTAATTGGTGACTCTAAATTGCCCGTAGGTGTGAATGGTTGTCTGTCTCTATGTGTCAGTCCTGTGATAGTCTGGCGACCTGTCCAGGGTGTACCCCGCCTCTCGCCCAACGTCAGCTGGGATAGGCTCCAGCCCCCCATGACTCCTAACAGGATAAAGGGATACAGCAGATGAATGAATGAATAACATAAGCACATAACATAATAATCTCTTTGGATAAGGAGCCTCAATTATTATTTTTTAAACACCTGTGACACAGATACATACTGAGTGGGACACTGACAAATAGACTTTTCAGTGCTCTCTGACAGGGCTGCAACTAACTGCTATTAGTTGTTTGTTCTGTAAAATGTCAGAAACTAATGAAAAATCAGCCAGTGTGTCCCAAAGCCCAGGATGACCCCTTTAAATGTCTTGTTTTGTCCACAACCCAAAGATATTCAGTCTACTACACAGAGGAGTAAAGAAACCAGAGAATCTTCACATTTAAGAAGCTTTTAAGAAGCTTTTCCTCTAAAAAAAAATCACTCAAACAATTACTTAATTATCACATTAGTTGGTAATAATTTAGTAGTTGACAACTAATCAATAAATCCATTAATTGTGCAGCTCTAGTCACTGGGGAGTCTTCTCTTTAGACAGTACATAAACCTGTCACCATCTCTAAACATGCTGGACAATCATGCAGGTTTGGGACGAATCCTCGGCTTAGCCAAACTTTTTCTTCACGGTGAAAAAAAGCTGAATAGTAAGATTCAACTTTATGAACTATTTGTGCTACATCCTCTCTCATCAGTTGCTATCATACCAGTAAAAACAAGACACCAATGTTTAACTCAAGTAGGTCATCAGTACATCATCACTCCATTAGCTACTCAGTCTGCACATGCTGTGATAATGGCATTGAGGTCTCTACTGTGTGTTTTGTTTTAGGCTGTTGACATAAAAACAGTCTTTAAACCCAAAGTGGGGAACCCCTGATTAAGATTAATTAATCTATCTGTTGGCTTTTATACAACCTGTGTGATTGTCTCACAGCCATGTTGGACTGTGTTGTAATGATGCTGTCATGTATCCAGACCTTCAGTCACGACTTTGGGGAGTCCAGTCCTATCATAACCAATAAAAACTAGGCCCAAAACTCCCGAAAACATCACTTGAGTAAACCTGAGTCTTCCTTTAATGATTGCTTTTGGCAGAATTAATCCTTCGAGATGGTCTGAAAAACTCTTGACAGAGAGATAAAAGATTACTTAACAGCATCCCATGAAAACAGAGAGCAGGGAGGTGAGCGATACAGCTGATGGGCAAGAGGAAAGGAGTAGCAGAGGTTATATTGCGTACAATAGAATCCAAAGATTTAGAGCCCTCTTCTAGCACAGAGGCAGGCTGGGTAATTGGGCTGTAAACCATCTCCTGGGCTGCATGTGTGTGTGTGTTTGTGTTTGTGTGTGTGGGTGTGTATGTGTCAACCAGAACACCAAGCCACCTAAACTGCTGCTGCCATTAACATCAGTTTCTGTTGATGATAAACTCAGATAAGAGGACATCCTCCTGACCGGCGCTTTAATCAAATGCTATAGCAACCCCCCAGCACACACACACACACACTACGAACTGCACAGAAACATCATTAATCACTGATTCACTTTCTCCATGCACACACACACAAACATTAAAATGCACACACACCACACACCCCTCCTGGGCCTGCAGAGGCAATCATAACAAGGACTGTTAGCTACTGCAAAGAATAAGAAGCCATTTTAATTTGCGTTAAAACCTTCTGGAGAGGCTCAATTAACTTGCCGCATAAACACTACTCTGAGTCACACTTGATAAAATGTGAATGATGGTGTGTGTGTACTTTTGTTTCCGTGTGCCCGCATGAGGATAAGCCTAGGTAATAGATTTTTTCTTTTATTGTAGCTGGAAGATTGTGTGTGTGCTTATGTGTGTGTGTGTGTGCGTGCTTATGTGTGTGTGTGTGTGTGTGTGTGTGTGTGTGTGTGTGTGTGTGTGTGTGTGTGTGTGTGTGTGTGTGTTGGAGCAAAGTCCGTCCAGCTTGTGTAATAAGGCTGATTTTCCATTCCACTCGCTTGTTAACTGACTAACTTGCCATGTATGAGTAGGAACACTAAGAGTTGTTTATACATAACAGATGAACCGAACGCGGCACAGACTATTCACCGAAAGCTATTGATTCGCCAAACGCCATTCATTCAGGAATCACAATGTCAAACATCTCTTTTGCAAGACTTCACATGACCTTGCTGGGAAAAAAAAAAACTAACATTCAGGATGTGACAAAAGGCGTTCAGTCTGAGTTGAGTTAAGGCCGTCCTCGCCTTTGAGCGACTCAACTTCACAGAAAGTTTGGTTCAGA
This sequence comes from Cephalopholis sonnerati, assembly GCA_019142605.1. Lineage (NCBI taxonomy): Eukaryota > Metazoa > Chordata > Actinopteri > Perciformes > Serranidae > Cephalopholis > Cephalopholis sonnerati. Next base: position 24,236,577 of record JAGQAX010000015.1, on the reverse strand, counting down.
AACTTTGCGAGAACAAAAGCAAACAGGGTAGAACAGGGCAGGACAGCCAAGGACACCTGCTTAACAAATCGTTAAATAACCAGGCTTTATCTGGACTACAAGACACGATGATGTATTAGACTTTAAGGCGGAGTGCTGAGCGCTATGATGGAAGATAAGAGGGGAGAGGAAGACAAGAAGAGGATGCTGTACTGGAATGTACAGCGTAAAATGATGAAGGGCAGTTAGAGGGAGAGAATGAAAGAGGGCATCTTCAAGCTTCAGTGCTTTTTCTCATTTAGGAGGTGTGTGTGGGTGTGTGTGTGTGTGTGTGTGTGTCCCTGTGCGTATGTGTGTGCGTCATCAGGGTTCCCTCCCTGTCGTCATCTAAAGTGCAGCTGGAACACCAGAGTCCACTCAATGCGGCACTTTGACAGAATCCAGAGGCTGTTTCCACTTGTCGTTGTCGCCATGATTTTTATCGTCTCATCAAACAAGAATTAAAGGCAGTAAGTGGCAGGTCTGGTTGTTCCTCGTTAGCGTGCTCACAAAATAATTAAATGAGCCAGGCATCGCTGCTTTTGAAACTGACACACTGATCACTCCCATCATGTGCGATGTAAGACGGAGAGGCAGAGGTGGGGAAAGTAACGCCGACAGCGTTTGAGTGTATGGAAAAGAAAAAAGACACAGTGGACATATTCAGGCCAACTGTCGACACCCACCGTAGCAGCCTCATAATGTCAAGTCTTCATAATCACATCGTAGACATGTAATTGAAATGACAAGGGCTGCTGTGGCCATAGACAGTAGCACACTGTTGTGTTACATCCATGCATCCATTTTCAACCACTTATCCAAAGGTGGGTAGCAGGGACAACAGGCTGACCATAGTATTCTAGACGTCTGTCTCCTTGGGGGACCCAAAGGTGTTCCCAGGCCAGATGAGATATGTAATCCCTCCGGTGTGTTCTGGGTCTGCCCAAGGGCCTCCTACCAGTGGGACGTGCCCGCAACACCTCTAAGGGGAGGCACCCTGATCAGATGCCCGAACCACCTCAACTGACCCCTTTCGACAAGAGGGAGCAGCGGCTCTACTCCGAGCTCCCTCCGGATGTCCAAGCTTCGCACCCTGAGTAAGTCTACCTGTGACAAACTAACTAACTCCTTTGCAAAATGAATTACAATGGACTGCATTTGATTTTATTTATTGCTTGACAGCCCTAATTTTAACTCTTAAGTGCTCATGAACACCCCTTCGTTCTCAACAACACTTAAGATAATGGAAAAGATATACATTTTAAAAAAGTGGGTTTCTTAAGGGCTTCCACCTACTTTTAAGTAAAAACAATTCAGTTATAGTCTGATACCTGAGCAGACAATAGGGCTGAACGACATGGGAAAATAATCTATTGCGTTTTTTTAAGAGCAATATTGTGATTATGATATGAAGTTCCGTATTACAGGGTGTCTACAGGTTTCATACAGTTAAATTTAATGCTTTTTAAGACCCTTTTAAGACACCTTTTAACCAAATTTAGGACATATTTTCGGACAAATCATGTTTTACTTACAAGGTAAGTAGTATATATGTGGTCTTGTGCGGAGGTAAATGTGTTATGTAGGAATATGGTTATTAGAGTCAGTTAAGTCAATCTACATTTTGCCAACAGGTGCAAGTATGAACTAAAATGACAGAATTATAGTCCTTTAAAGATTTGTAACATTAGAAATGTGGACTTTTACATAGAAAGGCTTCACTGATTTTCACAAAAATAAACTTAAAAACTGGACAAATGAAAATAATATACAATGTCTGTAGCAGTAAAGACCTCATACATTCAAATTTAAGACTATTTAATGACTTATTTCTTTACTTATTGTTGTAACATTGAATTTAAGACATTTGAAGATTTTAAGGACCTGTAGACACCCTGTATTCACTCTACAAATCAATATATGACCAACACAAAATTAGATAGTCAACATTGAAAGTGCTTTCTCATGTAGGCCAGGCCTACGTGCTATGATGAGATGAGATAAGTTGATGCACGAAGTGGTGTAATTAACACGTCTTTATTTAGATATGAAACTGTAAAAAACTTCAGTCACGGTAGAACTTGTAACTTCAAGCCTTGAAAACATGAAATATAACCATCATGACTTTTCAATTTAATCTGAAAAAAAGAGCAACAGGCCTGTTGTGAAGAATAATATATGCTACATAAATATGAATCCTACTGATCTCCAGTCAGTTACAGTAACAAATCACACAAGCTGAGGTGCATTCTGACTGTGGCTTTACCACACGCCGCTCTGTAAACAGGTTAAAATTCCTGCTTCAGCTCCTGGACCATTGTTTGAAGGCACACAGGACACTCTGTGCTCTGTGCAGCACCTGTCTGCTCTAAGCTCAACCACTTACATTAAGCGCTCTCTTGCTCACTACAGCAAACAATGTAATATGTAAACTTGTGGGTTGCTCTTAAACCCACTGTTGGCGATTTTCACACGGTAGTTTACTTCATCGACTCTTCTTTGCATATGTCACATGGAGCGTAGGGCAGTGTGTGTGCACGTGAAGCCAGGTGTGTCTGAACCACTTGCTTTGTCTTTTACTGCAGCTTTTGCAATTTGAAAATGTCTTTTATAAATCTCAGTGTCGGTTTAACGCGATTAATCTTTCAGCCCATTGTGGTCAGTCACGTGGCCACTAAATCACAATTCAGACCATATCATTGCCAATCACTTAAGAAGCTTTTCCACAGTTTAATGTCTTCTGCTGCAGCACAGATGCTGCGAGGAGGACTGTAATTAACTTCAGGAGAGGCAATACACTTAAGATAAACAGTGCCTCTCTGCACAGGCAACATTTACAAAGAAAAGGTACATTTTGGTTGGTTGAAAAAGCACAGAGCAGCCTACATCGATTCTGTTGTAGCTGACACAGCAGTGGTATACATATTTACACTGTTAGACAAGCTTATACCGGCTGCTGCTGTTCAAGGAAAGACAAAAATCTTCTTGCACTTAACTGACAAATAAAGCACTTAGTGCATGGACACGGTATGAATGAGGACTGAATATTCAAACAAAAAAAGCACCAAGATGCATTTCACTTACTAATCCTTGCATTTTCATTCCATAATCCTTGCTTATACAACCTTTCTTTTCTTGTGAAGGTCACTTGCTTTGAAAGAGGGGGCACTTCAAATCCTGGCTCTGCCTGTCGAAGCCTTGAGCTGCTTTTATTACAGCACACAAACACCGTCTCTTTAAAATTCAGTATCGAACTTTGAGATCAACTTTCAGGATGTGGCTCACTTGTGCGGTACAGACATTTGCAGAGCATCAGCGGGAACTATCACAGCTTGTCGATACAAAGAGACGGCACATATCTGGCCATCTTTTCACAAAGCTGAACTGAGCTCGGCTCTGTTTTTTCTGGTATCAGTTTCAACAAACATTCATATCCTCCCAAGATTATCATCACAACTTTTCACCCTGTAAATCAATATGAGAGTGAGCTGTAGCGCTAGTGTTTATGACTAAATGTACACAATTAACATGTCACCAGATGGAGTTTATTTGCTCTCCTCTCAAGCAGAAAGTGACACACAAGTGTGATTATGACTTTGCTAGGATTGCTATCACAGTCATTTCCCTCTTCGTTAGTGCCTCTTTCTTGTATCTATTCACTCCTCATTAAAGCCTCATAAGATCATCAGTTAGTTTCAAAGCGGATTTTGTCACAGCTCTGACAGAAAGTACCTTGATGTGGGTTTCTTATTTAAATTTTTTTTGTGGGTTCATATTTCAGTGTGCAGGCAGAGCTGCTTTCTCATACAAGTTCAACAAGACAAGTCAAAACTCAAAACAGGTTAACAGCAGAGCCCATAATACGGCAGTTCTCTTCACACTATATACCATTTTTGATCAGTCGTGGACAGAAACGTTTGAACGTTTGAACTCCATACTAGGATAAATAATATCACAATCACCTCGTAGTTGTGAGTACGGCTGAAATAAGTGACATTCCATTAGCTGACATTAGCAGACCAAGGTAATAAAGTTAACAATCTTGTGTATCCATACTTCTGCTGCACTTGACCTTGGTTTCATGAAGGCAACAGCTGCTGCAGTCCATTTCTATATTTTATCGATGTATCATGATGTGCTATTTATAGGCTGTTAAACTGATACATTTGTTCTATCAGATTAGAGACATGTAGAGACATTTGAAAGGGCATGTTGTCACAGTGTTCAACTTTCCATTGGCCCTTGACAACTGAACAGATTAACACAAATAGCTAATCAGCCAATCATGTGGCAGCAACTCAATGCATTTAGGCATGTAGACATGATCAAGACGACCTGCTGAAGTTCAACCTGAGCATCAGAATGGGGAAGAAAGGTGATTTAAGTGACTTTGAATGTGGCATGGTTGTTGGTGCCAGATGGGCTGGTCTGTCAGAAACTGCTGATCTGCTGGGATTTTCACACACAACAATCTCTAGGGTTTACAGAGGATGGTCCCAAAAAGAGACAACATCCAGTGAGCAGCAGTTCTCTGGGTGAAAATGCCTTGTTGATGCCAGAGGTCAGAGGAGAATGGCCAGACTGGTTCAAGATGAAAGAAAGGCAACAGTAACTCTAATAACCACTGGTCACAACCAAGGTCTGCAGAAGACCATCTCTGAACCAACAACACGTCCAACCTTGAAGCAGATGGGCTACAGCAGCAGAAGACCGCACCAGGTGCCACTCCTGTCAGCTAACAACAGGAAACTGAGGCTACAGTTCACACAGGCTCACCAAAACTGGACAATAGAAGATTGGAAAACGTTGCCTAGTCTGATGAGTCTCTATCGTAGGGTCAGAATTTGGCATAAACAACATGAAAGCATGGATCCATCCTCCTTGTATCAACAGTTCAGGCTGCTGGTGGTGGTGTAATGGTGTGGGGGATATTTTCTTGGCACACTTTGGGCCCCTTAGTACCAACTGAGCATGGTTTAAACACCACAGCCTACCTGAGTATTGTTGCTGACCGTGTCCATCCCTTTATGACCACAGTGTACCCATCTTCTGATGGCTACTTCCAGCAGGATAACCCACCATGTCACAAAGATCAAATCATCTCAAACTGGTTTCTTGAACATGACAATGAGTTCACTGTACTCCAATGGCCTCCGCAGTCACCAGATCTCAGTCCAATAGAGCACCTTTGGGATGTGGTGGAACAGGAGATTCTCATCATGGATGTGCAGCTGACAAATCTGCAGCAACTGTGTGATGCTATGATGTCAATATGGACCAAAATCTGTGAGGAATGTTTCCAGCACCTTGTTGAATCTATGACACCAAGAATTAAGGCAGTTCTGAAGGAGAAATGGGTACAACCCGGTACTAGCAAGGTGTACCTAATAAAGTGGCCCTAATGAAAGTTATATATACATAGGCAGTTTAAAATAACCAGAATTAAAATGTAAAAGCTGACCATGTTTGTTAGGACTCTGTAGCACTTTCCTCTTCCCTCCTACAGTGGAATATTAGCACCACTCACAATGCAAAATCTTTCACAGCCTTTTTCCAATAGCAGCCTGAGCTGCATTAACATTCCCAACTTATTTGAATAGAAACAACAACACCATTAACACACTTGTCCACTTATTCAAATGATGTCCTGTGAGAGAAGAGTGGACAGCTGGTCCAATTAAAGAGCATTACCAAAAGTGGAGCTAAATGAGGAGGGAATGGCAGAGTATGTTTAGTACAGGACCATGCTGTATAAGTGGAGCCATTTTATTCACATATACAGAAATACAAAAGGGTCACAATGTTTCCTGTGGGTTGACTTAACAGTTTCTTTTAATATTTTTCCAAACATTTATCAATTATCCTTTGCACATGGCCTCAGGGATCATGTCCAGTCAGCAACACAACCTCTGATTTGTTGACAGACTGCACCCAATAACTGATGGGATACATGCTTGCCCTCAGTGGGCTTCAGCTATTAGCTAAAGACATTCATTGATGGATTTATTGGTTTTTAAAGACCCTGCTGTTCCATGGTGGATTGCTTCTGAAGGGGATACAATCACACCATAGCTCTTGTCAAAAAGCTACAATATTGACAAAGCGGAGGCGATTCAAAGTTCGTAGACCACAGCATTCCTGAGATATTCTAAAAATAGCAGATATAGTATATGATGTAGTATACAGCAATGCCGACCTCAGGGGCTGAGCACACAAACCCAAATTACCTCCCAAATTGTCATATGCCCAGTTGCTGACAAGCAACATGCATTTAAAAGGCTATAATTTTAAAAAAGTCCAGCGCAGTGCTCACGCCACATAAAACACTACAGTATATCACTTTTAGCAAACTTCACGATGAGAACAATGAGGGCAAGACAGCATTAACTGAACATTTTCAGGTCTTGGTGGACTTGAGCAGCAGATAACAGGCACTTGACTGTCCTTCTGTTACAGAAATATGAATATAATGTTAACACTGGAATAGTCCCAACCTTCACCTATGGTCAAGACCTCCGGGTAGTGACCGAAAAGAATGAGGTTGCAGATACAAGAGGCTGAAATGAGTTTCCTCCAATGGGTGGCTGGGCTCAGCCTTAGAGATAGGGTAAGGAGTTTGGATATCCGGAGGGAGCTCGGAGTAGAGCCGCTGCTCCTTCATGTCAAAAGGGGTCAGTTGAGGTGGTTTGGGCGTCTAATCAGGATGCCTCCTGGGCGCCTCCTGTTAGAAGTGTCTGGGCATGTCCCACTGGTTTGAGGCCCTGGGGCAGACCCAGAACATGATGGAGGGATTTCATATCTCATCTGGCCTGGGAACGCCTTGGAGTCCCTCAGGAGGAGCTGGAAAGTGTTGCTGGGGAGAGGGACGTCTAGAATACTTTGCTCAGTCTGTTGCCCCCGCGACTCCACTTCGGATAAGCAGTTGAAAATGGATGGATGGATGGACTGGAACAGCGCTATTTTTGGCATTTAAAAACAAGAAGTGTTGTTTTTTTGGCCTAGTGGGGGTTCCTGTTGGCTTGAGGGGCCACCAGCCCCAACACTGGGTCTGATATAATCCATACATGCTGAAAACAAGGACACAAGCTCCACTTTGTATACCAAAATTTGAATTAAAGCCACTGCAAGTACAATTTGAAAACTCTGGACTTTCGTGCCCCCTAGTGGTAGCATCAAACACACAAGACAGAAATATGCATGTTGCTGCATGCTAATGGACTCAAAGTTACACATTAACTGCATCTATTAAAAACAAAAACTTAAATCATCGGGAAAAATGTAGAAATAACTTGAAAGCCCTGTGTCTATTGCATCCAAATTATTCACACCCTTTTTTGTAAGCTGTCCTGAATGTGATACAGTAAAGTGAGGAGGACATTTTTCCTTTCTGTTCAACAGCATGTTGAATAAAGTACAATACCAACTGCAACTTGTCATTAGGCTATTCATCTTGATAATATATTGCTGTGAACGATCACTGTGAGTAATAAAACACTGGCTGCTGCTGCTTGGTACTGTTCTGGGTCTTTGCCAACACAAGATGACAGAGAGCATAAGTCTTTAGGGACCGTATTGATTTCCCGACCTAAAAAAGGAGCAGGGAAGAACACAGTATGATGTGTCCAATCTCGATGCAATCCCTGTCCTAAAAGCTGCTTAAAAAGCATCGTAATTTGTTTTGTGAGGCAAAGGTTACTGTCTAGCAATCTTACCCCCTTCCAGTGATGAGAAGAGAAAACTCCTGTGAATTCTTTCTGCTCCGACAACCCTAAGGATGTTCTCTCTCTAGTGCGCTTTTACTTTCTTAATCCTTCCTGACATGATCCCAAAACTCCCGTGGCTTCAAGTGACATTGGAGTCTATCAGCCGGTGGTCTTTCTGGCACCTTCGCTAGTGTTGTGACAACAAGGCTGACTTCTAAGGCTCTGTGACCAACAAAGAGGTAAAAGGTAGAGAGAAGGGGGACGCTATCAATCCGTCTTATAGGACCAATCTTATTTTGAGGTTCTTAATGTGCATAATTATTCTGACTGGTCTAATTGCAGAATAATGATTTTCTCTTATTTCCACTGGTAGATGATGGGCCGTGATGATGACTGCCATTTATGTGCAAATCAGGTTAAATTGGGGTGTGCTGACATCCATTTATGGCTAATTGTTGGCGTGGGCACAAAGCTTATGCATAGCTTTACAATGGGAGTGAAACACAGCAAGAACACCATGTGAGCAGGGGTTTATTATTCTGAAAAAACACTGTGTAGGCATATTAACAATTGAATGCACACACACACTTTTACTCTTGAACTGGTTAAGTTTTGTATATCCTGCTCAGTGTGTATCCTCGCACATAAGAGTCTGGGATTACTCTTACACACTACTTCTATACTAAATAAGTTCAAGATCTGTCTTTTTACCTCTATGCTGACTTTATTGAATTTGACTTTGATCTAAGATTTAGATATTCAGACGGCACTACAAGCAGATACTTTGATCTCTAAATCTAATTTCATGGAAACATAATCCTTTGACATTTCATCAAAATAACAGACTCTTTGCTTCGTCTGAAAATCTTATTTTGAGTTTAAAAATTGCAACTGCCACCTTCTTTTAACGACTAGAAGCAACAACTGTGACTTTAATGATTTTTTTTTTTCTGTGTACAAACAGGTTTTGCGCTGCGAATGCTCACCCTTGAGTGTATCTTCTCTGTTCATTACCGTGATAGCTAACTAGCAGCTAATCACACACACAGGACATGAAACAAGGGGCTGAGGTATGAAGGGTAATAATGTGTGCTACTCAGGGAGGAAAAGGAGGAAGAGAGAGAAAATTATGGGTCATAGGGGGAGCGCAAAGAGCAATTAGCTCGTTCAACTGTGAGTCCAGCACGTAATCCTGCTCTGCAGTCATTTCAGAGGCTTCGTAACCGTCTGAGTCATGTTAGATCGGAAAGACTGTAACGCATCTATGAGTGAGAAAGGATGAGCAAGCAAACAGAGGCAGAAACAAGTGTGTGTGTGTGTGTGTGTGTGTGTGTGTGTGTAGGCTGCCTTCTAGGTGTCCTGTCACAAAATATGATCCAAGACAATGATGCTCTCAAACTACTGATTGATATAATGACAGAGTTGTCAGGGAAACAATGCTATAAAAACACAAACCCTGGAGCTCACGCCCTGCTTACTATTCTTACTGGCTGTCAGGGTGTGTTTGTGTGTGTACACATGCGTGAATGTGTGTGTGCTGGTACCACATCTGCGATGGGCACAACCAAAGTCACCTCTGAGTCTGTGCCACAGTGCTGGCATCAGCAGTTGCCCCTATTTAAATGTAAAAGCTGACATTTTTTTCTCCCATCTGCTGCACCCTGTTCAATCACAATTTTCGAAAATTTGAAAACTACGGTGGCTGACAAGGGCAAACACACCACAATGGCCAAAGGCAATTTCCATTAGGAGAAATGTGTTGCAGCTGTATAAAAGGGTATTAGGGATGTCAGTGGTTCACTGTTAATTGGTTAACAACAGAAATTTTTGCTTCTCTTTAGTTTACTGCGCTGCACATCACCTAAGCCTGATGAGGGTTAGCTACCAGTGCCGCTCATTCAGCAAAAACAATTGTTTCTGAAGCTGCAGTATACATTTCTCGTGACTTGTCCCTCAGTTGCCATTGTCTGCTACCGTAGAAAACGCCCACAGAATAGATTTACACAGCTCACAGCTATAGAAACAAACTAATCCGAACAGCTGTAACATTTTAGGGTTTATTTTGGCAACAGGAAGAATAAACAGAGGACATGGCATCTTTGAATACATGCCCTTTTTTTTTTAAACAAGATCATCTGAGTTGAAGAAACACATGCAGTCCGAGACACATACACACTGCCAGAGACAGACATACACAAAACACACCCATTGAGTGTTCACCGACCAGACAACAATGCAATAAGTGCATGTTAGGCTGCATCCTGAAGCCCAAAGTGATATAATTAGTCAGAGACAGCTCTGTTCTCTTTACATCTAACCCCTCTCTCCCGTTAACCCCTCCCTCTAACCCTGCAGTGGAATGTGAGCTCCGTCGAGCTCCAAGCGTGTCCAGACCTTGTTAATACAGGCCTCTGCTCACTGGGGATCACAGCCAAGCAGATGCTGGCATATAATGCATTACTCCCCTGGCAAGATTTCACACTCTTTTGCAAGATGGTGGTCGGGTTTTCTAAGAAGTGTTTGACACTTTCCAGCTCTGAAAATGTTTGATGATGCTGTGAAAAGCAGGAAAACGCACCTAAGTGCAGTATTAAGCTGGAAGTACAGCTCAGCAGCTGTCATCTGTCCCGATCCTCATTCCTTCCATTAACTTTTATTGTATTTATTTAACCTTTAATAAGACTGTGAAGGTCCGCTGGGCATGCGTGCCCTTTTACAGCAATATCCTGTTGCACGGTCATTCACTTATGCACATTCACACCTTAGTGCTGCTTTGCGAGGACTCAAATCTTTTATTCATGATCTCTGATTGGTCAACAACACGACAAGAGGTTGAGTCGCTGGCACGTGGACATTTCAAGGTTTTGAGGAAGGAGGAAGCAAAAGGGGGACAAAAAAATGAGACGTCAGCGTAGCATAGAGAAAAAGATGAAGTCAAATTTGCAGACCAAATATTTTAACTCTGGGCTCAAATCCAGATATTCTGAAGTAAACTGAACCAGGATCACAGGTTTGGTGATATCATCATAGTATTTGCAAATAATTCTTGGCATTCACTGGAACTTGGCAAACAGGAGCAGCAGATGGTTGAGGAGTAGAACCATATTCACATCGTGTCAGGTTATTTATTACACACAAGAAAACGGATGTATGTGTTCCATTTTGTAATCTACCTGGCACCCCATGAACATGTAGGCCGATAAAATCCCTAAGATTTGATGCAGCACAACATCCTGGTGTGAATTAGAGCTTCAGCAGTAGCTCAAGGGAAAAAAATCATACACCTCCAAAGCAAAGCTGCCCTGTGCACAGTCTTCACATAAATCATACTATTAGTCAACAAAACCCAAAGGTGCAAGGAAGTGGAGCAGTTTAAAAATGATAGGAGGCATCTCATCAAGAGGTAAAATGCAAACAGCCCTTGCAGGGATGCGAGCCAAGAGAACAGAAGACAGCCAAAGCAGGAAGAGAGGAACAGAGAAAGAGACAGGCAACTGAGAAGGTAGAAAAGAAACAAGTCTGCTTTTCTTTCTGCCCTCGGGCCATCTGAGGAGAGTTCGGTGAATTTACCAGATTGAAAGCCCTCAAGGGGCAATACTTGCAGTGTGCCAACTAAGGAGAGTGCATCCTCATAAGGGGGGAAGATGGGAATGGACAAACAGGAAGTAAACACCACACGAGGAGACCTCCCTGGCTGTGAGAAGACATTTTGAGGAATATGCTTGTTGGCTTTCTGGCTGAGATTTAGAGGAGAAGATTGAAACCACAAATATGAAACTACAGCTAGCAGCCAGTTAGCTTAGTTTCACATAAAATCTGGACACAGTGAGAAACAGCGAGCCTGGCTCTGTTCAAAGCTGTCACATTCTGCCTTCTAGCACCTAAATAGCTCATTAATTAAAGGATATCTTTGGTATTTTTTAACTTGGACCCTATTTTCTCATTTTTTGTGTCTTAACAAGTAATGAAGACAATAATTTTGAAACTGGTCCAGTACTGTGCGAGACAGTTGCAGCCAGCAGTGGGAAAACAGGCTGTAATGTAACCACTCAGGGCATTTGTACACCACCAATTAACATCAATTAAAGTGCTTGTCTTTACCACTGACAGGCTCAGATTATTATTCTAAGCATCTGACAACATTATGGAAAGGATCCCTACTGAAACAGACCATTTTGTTTAAGAGTAGGATCCTTTTTGTTTAATCAGAAACAGCCTTAAATCGCCATTGCCAAACCCACCAGACTCCATCTTTAGCACAGGCTTTTATTTTAAAAGTCTGTGTCAGTCAAACAGCAACAGGCAGATGGCAAGCAGCCAAGAAAAAGACGATGAGGATAAAGTAATTTATTCGAGAACAAATCAGCAGAGTGGAAATATTTTGGATTTTGGAAAAAAAAAACAGGGCAACAGACAGAGCACATGCCGTATGTAATGATGCTGTTGTTAGTCCATGTTTTATGACTGTTGGGAGAAGTTTACCTTCAGGGCTTTAAGACAGATATTCCTAAACTTTTATGAAAAAGATGATGCTGTTTTATTTGTCTTAGTGCAGTCAATTTAAAGTAAATTTTATCGCACTCATTTTTTATGTGTTGTTTTTATCTTGTATGGCCAAATGTAAAAAAGAAGGTAGCGTCTTCTGTAAGAGACTGTGTTAAATAGGCAGATAATATCGCGTACTAGCATTAGCAGACCCCTAAATCGGATTGAATCGAAATCGTATCGTGACAGACTAATGTAATTTCGGAAAATATTGTATCGTTGTCCAAAGAATCGATATAATATCGTATCATTATGAAACTGGTGATTTACGGCCATACTCTATATTCACTGTACAGATATAACAGTGGTATCAATCTTCACTAATCACATTAGATTTTTAATCTGTAAATTATTTGCTGTCAAAGGAAAGAGACTCCTAAACCTCTGTCTCTCTTTGCTTCTCTTTGTTGTCTACATTTATTCCCAGCTTTTCTACACACCAGTTTGTATAATGTTGTCTCCAACTTCTCTGACAGCCATCTACTGTGTTAATGAGGGTCATTACCAGTAATGCAGCAACCACAACTACTCAAAGAGGCAGGGAGTTCTCCTCGTCTGTCTCTCACGCACATCCAAGCGTAATGCACACTGGTACGAACTGGATGTTCCTGCAGCAGCTGCCACAGCAGTGGTGTGCACTGCAGAGTTAACTCCTAATCAATGTGACTTCCGAAGCATCATCTCTGAGTTCATCTTAAAATAGGACGGAAAATCACATGTGCCAAATGACCATGACACACAATGAACCTTCAACAAGAGGTGCAGGACACACAACTGCAGCAAAGAGACTGTACAACAGTGTGTCAAGATTATATGCAGAGGAGGATCTGAGTGACTTAACTCTGTCCAGGATTTCAAGATTACACACACAGACTGATAATATAATGCTTTACCTCTGTGGAGTGTGTGTATTTAGTGAGTGTCTGTGAGCGGGGGGAGGGCGGGAGGTGAGTAATGCCACATGAATCAAGTGCGAGGTCAGGTTTGTAAAAGAAAGCGAGAGCAGTTGCCATGCCTACAACATGCATGTGCACACAAAGAGGCTTACACAAACACACGCCACGAGGCTATGCAAGCCTGACTCGCCAGCCCTGCAGCGCTCTACGGTGGCTCAGAGGTCAAAAAGCTCATCATGTAAGCTGCAATCCCTGCCTACACACTCTCGCCACTGGTAAATATTTAATCAGTCCTGGAAACACTCAACACCAAGGCTGCGCTGAGACCTGCTTACGGTTAACACACATGAACAGACAAGATGCAGTGCCATGTGGAAGCCTGTGGCTCGTGATGTGAGGCTATATACAGATTAGCTAGAGGTGTGTTGGATTCACAGAGAGCAACATGAGTGTTTGTGTTTGTGCATCTGCTTCACACACATCATTCCCATGAGACCAGAGTGTGTGTGTGAAGTGCTGAGTTATTCTGCCACTTCTTCCTTTTGGGTTTCCTCCATGCCAAGTCTTTCTTCAGTCTCAAAGCTCTGAACTGTTTGGCTGTGTTTGTGTGCACGACCGCCTGACTGGAGGGAGAACTACAGTATGCAGGGGCGGCCTACTGTTTCCTCTCCTCTCTTCTCTTCTCTCTGTAGTCCTCTCCTGCAGTCTTTCTATGCCGTTTGCGCCTCCCTCTGTTGCCTCCCCTCTCTCGCTCTTGTCAATTCCCTCGCTCCCATCTCCCGCTCCGCTGTGCCCTCTTGTCGCTCGGTCAGTAAAGCACAAATACCACTCGCTCAGCACCTAGCTGCAGTTAAAAGTCATTATCTACATTAGGGAGTACAGAGGATGTCACCGACACCAATGGAAAAGACATTACCTCGTTCTGCCTTTTGCCCTCGGGCCTGGTAGGTGGGAGTTCATGCTGAAGTGGGAATCACACCAGCCGAAATAAGAAGGCGCACACACATAATAGAAGCAAAACTGTACACCATGGATATTATTAACAACAGACTGTATTTTGTTTTAACATTTAGTCAGTGTTGCATGTAGGAACATTTTTAGTGACATTCAACTCAAGAAGTATGAAACCCTTTGTGTCTCGCTACTACAGCTGCAACGACTGGTCAGTTCAGTCATTTGGAAACTTTTTTGATGATCAAATAATCTTCTCTGTCATTTTTCAAGCAAAACTGCCAACCATTTGCAGTTGCCTGCTTCTTATATTTTAAGATTTGCTGCTTGTGTAACATCAGATATCAATGAGATATCTTTGGGTTTTGAACTGTGTTCTTGAAACAGGCATTTTCATGACATTAATTTGGGCTTTAGGAAATTACAGGGGTTTTTCTTCTTGATTTTTTGACATTCTATAGACTAAACAATTGCAGGTATTAGACGCATAAATATAATGCTTTTATCAAATTTAAGACTGATTTTTTTCATCTTTTTCTCATTCAAGCACTGCAGTAACCACTGATAGTACGCTAGTACATACTGTATGTGTTACCATGCAGGGTGTTTCCCACACATTCATTTATTTATGGTGGCCTGGCACAAATAAAACATCTGCCGCTACATTTTGATTTTCTTTTTTTTGGAGCTGGACCGTTCATTAGGTGCACTGTTGGAATATATACCATTCAGTTATTCACTGAACCACAGTCTTGCAGTGCAGAGCATACTCCAGGCACAGATGGAGCAGCAGAAGGTCAGGCACAGAGAAAGTTAAACTTAACCGTACATTGCGCTGGGTCTAAAAGTTTATAAAGTTTATAAATAGAGTATAATTCTGTGGGAAACACTGAAGTGAGTTAGGTTAATCTACATTTTGCTAACAGCTAAGTGCAAATACAATGTAAAAAAGACATATAGGTTCAGTGGTTATCATAGAAAAGAGCTTAACCCATTTTGACAAAAAAAGAAAAGAATTAAAAGATGAAAAATCAAAATTAGATCAAATGTTTGTGGCAAAAAATACTTCATAAATTGAAGGTTACTTAATATCTTTAAATGTATAATATTTATTTAATTTAAAAGGACTTTTTAAGGACCTGCAAACACCCTCATCAGCAGATTGATTGACTTTATGGATGCCAGTATGGATTCTGCAAAAATCACTCTCCATATATGGCCCTTTTACAACTGGTAGACAGGGTCCATATTGCCCTAGAAAATAAAGAGTTTGCATGGGGTATTTTGTTGGATCTATCAAAAGTATTTGATGCTGTCAACCATAACATATTACTTGCAAAACTGCACAGATATGGATTTCATGGATTTATGCTAAAATGGCTCAGTAATTATGTTTCTTACAGACAGCAATATATTAATGTTAATGGTATAGAGTCTGAGAGAGCTGTGATACATCGTGGGGAACGACAAGGGTCTGTTTTAGGACCCCTATTGTTTCTAATTTATATAAATGATCTCGCAGCAGTGTCAAACACTATAATGCCAATACTGTTTGCTGATGACACTAATTTAATTATTTAAAATACAAATTTGTCAGTGCTTGTGAATGAAGTTTACATTGGCCTTCTTGTATATTCAAAATGGTTTCAAACAAATACATTGACATTAAAAGTACAAAAAACTAAAATTCTATGACATTTGCAGGGAAGATGAATTACAATTTGGAATTAGCATAATTACATATCAACAAGATTTCTTGGAATTTTAATCGACAAGAGTCTCACTTGGAAAGATAACATCAGTTCTGTTTGTAATAAGGTCACAAAATGTTTAGGAATTATTAGAAAAATGTGTCTTTTGTGACATTCATCTTATTTTTAACATTATATTATAGTTTAATATATCCATATCTTAGTTACTGTAATATTGTCTGGGCAAACACTTACCCCATATACGTTCTTTCAATTTTTATGCAGCAGCTTGGTAGGGTAATGTAAATTTAAACTGTTATTTTACTTTTTCTCTGTTCCTTTATATCTAAATATGCAAATAAACATAAACCAAATACTTGCAGCCCTACTCACTATAAAGTCCATTTAGTAGCTGTCCTGAAGCTTTCAATCGTGTCCTCCCCAGCTACCATGAAACTGCAGATATCAATTAAATGACTTCAAAATACTGTATTCCTTTTACAATCATGCATCATAAACAAGGCCATGTGAAGGACATCTTGTCCTTAAAAGCCTAAAAGTTGGTGAAAACTTTCATTAAACTCACCTCATGTAGATCTAAAAGGTAACAGTAAGAAATGAGTGGTATTCTTTATCATGAAAAGTTAAAGGAGGACACAATATCAATACATCCAAAGAAACATTTCAAACCACTCCTGCAACATAAACCACTTCCATATCATCCATCCATATGCTCAGCTGGCTCCAAATAGAGAGATTTGGGGCTGTAAATTGTCATATTATCAATAAAAATGCTCTCCACAGTTTCCTAGAGCCATATTTCTCATGTTTTTTCCAAAACATGACTATACTATTCCTGTCTTAATCCTCATGCACAACCATGCTGAGCCAAAGTGTTGACCAGACACTGACATCCTACCTTGCTACATCCAAGGACATTATTTCTCATTAATGTCTTGGTTTAGTCCACCACAATGGTTTTAGCAGCTGCCTTGTGTTCCCCCCCGATGTTCTCATGTGTGTCCTCCATTCACAGGAACACAGAAAATCTGGAATTATCCAATTACAACCCGGCTCTTTCTTTTGCCGGGCTGGCTGTCAGCTACTTTGATGTGAAACCATGACAACCAATTCTCCTCACACTGCGGGAGTGTTACAAGTTCTTGAGGTCAGGCAATAATTTAATGTTGTACTAAAAGATGTAATAAAAAATAAAAATCTATCATCTGTAACAATCTGTGGTAATAAAGCTTGAGGCCTGAAACTGGTTTGCCCTGACTGCTTCTTAATGGTCAGTGTTAATCAAGCTAATTTCATATTTTCATGAAGACATCAACTTAGATTTATGATGCATGATTAGATGAAGTATAAAAAGTGAGATATCATCTGAACCCTTACTGTGGCCCATCATGGACCTTCTTAAAGTAGTGGCCAACTTTTGATTGCCATATTTCAAAAGGCCCAGAAACCATTTTCTCAATCAACTATAAAGACCCAAATGCACTGAAAGCAAAAATTGACACATGTTGATTGATGCTCCTATGGTGCACTGCAGCCATCAAATCTGAAACTCATACACCACAGAACCAGCAGTATTTTGGCAAAGGGATGGTAGGGGCATGTTTGTATCCTTTAAAGATACCCCCAGTAATTACATTTCTATTTGAGTGGCCTTTAACATTGTAAACTGTTGGGTGAGTGCTGCTGCTTTCTTCAACTGGCTGGCAGTAAAGCCAAGGAGGACCAGCCATCTCTCAAGTGCTATATTGTAGGTCTCGCAGCTGGTCTTGCTTGAGTTTCTTGAAACTTTCAAGTTGCACCGCATAATGACAGTTATCTTGTTTATGAAGTTTTGGGCTAAGCTAATGGAGCTAACATTAGCTGTTGCTCAAAAGTGCTGTGCATTCTCGCCGCACGTCTGCTTCTTTGCCTCACTGACTGGTCACTGGGTCCTCATTTGATGCTCAAAAATCAAAACAAGGTCGGAGCAGAGGCATCAAAGCAGTTTGACATGCCTTTCAACTCTTTAGGTGCCTGTTCGGCCATTTTAAACTGTCGGTGTGATTCAAAACGATTTCAGTGTGTTGGGCCTAAGCGCCAGGGTCCAGCATGGACTCTAAACCAAAATTTAAACGGTGTAAGTTATTTGCTAGAGGTCGACCGATTCATTGGTTTGGCTGAATAATCGGTGCCGATAGGACTTAATAGCCCACACGCAAAGACAAGGTAATGAGAGCCTTAGATAATTTGTATGAAACTACCATTATTATATCAGCCATCAAAAAAACACTATCAGTCGACCTCTATTATTTACCTATGAGATTTCTGTATTTGTTAAGTTGTGTGTCACTGGTTTGGAGTAGGCAGAGGTCAGTTATAAAAAGGTGATGTCTGTGCACAGATCAGGATTTTGCAACATTTCAGAGTCAACATTTGATGACAGCTGGGGCGTCGTTGCCAATATTCCCACGCCACTGTCAATCAAAGCACACCCACACAGTTCTGATGAAGCAGACGAGCTGAGTTTATGAGGGTTAAACTCAAAGGTAGTTTTCTCTTTCCCAAAAGTTTCTGGTTGTCTCTGTCTCTCAAACACACACAAACACACACAGCAGTATACATACACAATGATTTCATTTAGACCAAGTGACTCAGCTTCACTAACAAAGCAAAACGCAATTAGCAATGAGAGACTATTGTTACTTCATTTAGTGAGGCAACCTATTTGGTTGGGTAAATTACAACAAGACTGAATAAATTACCTCCTGCAAACCTCATCAGGTCTGTAGTTTGTCAGATCACATCAGAGCAGTTGTTGATCTGGAGATGCAGCGGATGAGAACCTGCTGCTCTCTGCCTCGTGTGGTTTTTTGGCTGGCTTCTTCTTTTCAGCGGCTCTATGGGTGTAAATTATGTGCTTTCTTGAATGAGCAAACTGAGGGGGGTGTACAGGATGATGTATCAGGGTTTGCAGAGGGCCATTTTCAATCTTTCTTTGCCAAACAGACTCAGAAATGTCAGATGTTTGTTCAGGTTTCAGCTGTCTCATTATTGGTACTATTCTCTTGTGGGCTATTCTGAAACGTTGTCGACTGGTGAATGTTAGTCTCATCAATTCTGGTGGAGAAAAATCAATAGGACGTCTTCCCTGGATGATTGACCAATTAAGCATTTAGTCCAAAAATGGAAAGAGTCAGGAAATAGTGGAAATTAGCCTTTCCCCAGATTCCAAGGTGGTATCTACCAAATATCTTTTTGTGTCTAACCATGGACAAAAAGACCGAGATATTTAATTTAAAATTATATCTAAAAACAGAAAAAGCAGCAAATCTTCACATTAGAGAAGCAAAAAACAGAGTTATTGTTGTTTTTCTTATTTGACAACCAAACTTAATGCCAATACAGCTGCTCTTTGTTAGCACACCTGTAAAATAGTGCTGCAAACAGCAGCCAGATCTTATGAAACCACTGCAAAAAAGTCCAAAATGGCTATCTGCCTGATTCGTGTCCTCATGTTGAGGTCATTTTTGCCAGCCAGGCTCACAAATTTTCACTTCCTCCTGACAGCAGTCCCGTGGTAAAAAAGCTGAACTCTCACTCTTTTTCAAAACCACCTTCCTGCAGCACTTCTGTCTTGGAAAGTGAGGCTGTCATATCCATTGTTTCAGCTTTTTGAACAAATCTCTCACCCAGGTATCCTCAAGGGCAATGAGGTTGATGTGATTTGCTGCTAGAAATAGGCCAATTTCTACACTTGTGTTGGAGCAGATCACTGGCTTATTGCCAGGGAGTAAATTGCTGGGTAATATCATCCCCCCGCGATGAGACAGATCAGATGAGGACCCTATCAGGTGACTGTGCTCTGCTGTCTGATCGTTCCATCAAGACACCACACTGGAGGCCATTTGCTGTTAACAGCTACTGTTCTATCACACCAGAATCAAAGTTATTTTTTCAAGTTTTTATCTCTTTTAAACTGCACAGAGATGATGAGAGCTGGGAAAAAGCCAAACAGAGGAATGTGCAATAAAACCAGACATGGTTGTTAGAGTCTTCTCACTTCTAATATTAATGCTTTCACTGGTGCTAGAGTTGGATCAGTGTCTGGTTTTGCAGGTCCAGTCCGGTATGCAAGCTTAAACTGGTTTGATTTAATGCAAACCTGCTGAGACAGCATTTGTCATTATGACAATTTTTGGCACATTAAAAAGTAGTTTACATCAGCATGACGGCATCACAGTGCTAAATCCAACTTGTGTTGCAGTAGTAGCTAATAAGCATTTATGACAACGTGCTTAAAGGAGTCACTAGTGTCTGACAGGCCGTGCACAATTTACTGCTGAGCTGGCAACATGAAGGAGATTCAAATTCAGTAGAGAGGGAAAGGGGAAGAGTTGTTTACTGGAACGTTCATGTGATTTATAACAGTTCGTTATTCAAGGAAACAAAAGATCTGAAGCCTTTGCATGAGGCGTCCTAACTGGTTAACAAAGTGCCCCAAGTTGAGCTAAACTTGTGTTAAATGCTCTGTTTCTATTTATTCCTGTTGCTCACTTTAAAAATGCCGCAATGGACGAGGAACGGCTGATTCATGAAGTTAAACCAAGAAATTATCTACACAACACCCCCTTATTTCACGACAAAAACCTATCCTTTTGTCATATTGTAGTTGGGCAAACCCCCGGACAATCTCATGACCCAGGATAAAATACCTTTACAAAGTGCTTTTGCCAGGAGCAAGAAAGCCATCATACGAAGGCAGCTACAAGCAAGCCCCCCTTCAAAACTGGATCGCAATTATTAACAAAATTCACTGTATGGAGAAAATGACTTTTTCTTTAAGACTGTCATTTGATCAATATATAAAATATTGGAAAAAAATAGGCTGTATACACAAAGGGACGTAACCTATTGACTGGTTAGTTGAAAGCCCCCTAAAATAAATCCCTGAAAAACAACAAAAATACCTTGTAAACAAAAAACAGACAATCTATGAATAATGAAAATTAGTTACATCACTAGTCAGCGCTATAGAACTTGGTTCCCACCTTGTTTTTTATTCTGTTTTTATGCCCCTGTCCTAAAATAGAGCACAAAAAAGACTGTAGAAAAAAAAAAAAGGCAGAGTCACTGTATTGAAACCCTGTGAACAGTAGCCTGCCAGGGTGCCTTACCTACTGCTTCAGGTTAATGGCTCAGAAAAAGCATGGGACGGACAAAAGCAGCACTACTAGCTGAGTAATATGTTTCTGTGTGTTTTTACAGCATATGAAGAGCCACAGAGAGAGACAGAGGGAGTGTGTGTCAGGACACAGAAGATGGCTCATTAGTGCTGTAGATGTCTTCAGAGGATTGACCTCTCCGCCCTCAATCCCCCACACACATTCAAACGCACACACACCTATGCTAAGGACAGTCACTTTTCTGTTTATTTCAGGTTTAAACGTCAGCTCAGCCAGCAAGGACAGGCGTTCTCTACCACCCAATCGTTACCTTTACCCCCCTCCCCCTCTCTCACCCACCCCCTGTTCCCCCCATTAGGTCTGCTGGAGCCAGGTAGCTCCCATGGCTAGAGTAGATAACAGCAGCCATTATCAGATTCCCAGCATTTAAATGGCAACTCGGCATCGATCGCCGTAGCGCCTGGTTGCAACTGCCCTGTCTGCATGGTGCCAGAACGGTCTGGGGGACAAGCTCTACCCTCATCCATGACGACCGCAATCTGAGTGTGTAGTTTTTATATACCGACTTATTCTCACCATATGCACGTCAAAATCCATGATCATATCACGCCACCTGGCGCCATCTATTCGTTTGTTTGAGAAACATGAGCCACCGCTCCTGTGGGATGACAAGCAGAAAATCTCTAAACCCACTGGAGGACATTCTAATTAACAAGATTACATAACTGATCAGATTACTGAAATACTCCCCAATCAATTAGCACAACATGTCATTTACATAATTACAGCACTACACAGGCCTGAGCGATAATTAAATATAATCGACTTTTTGCAGAATTATATTGTGATGATACGATTAGGGAATGTACCAATCCAATACTCTGGATCTGTATGTGGCCAATACTGACCTTATTATGTGGATCAGGTATCTGCCACAATGTGACCAGTCCAGTCTTTTTTTTTTCAGTGTAATTTTTCAGTCACATTTATTCTGTCATGACAAGCTGCTAACTTTGTTAGCGACACAGCGATCTCAGGGATCGTGTTACCTTACAGAAAACTGATTCCAGTGAGCTCACAGGAAGGTTTTCAGGAAAACTGAGCGCTGGAACTGGAACACTGCGTCAGCAGATAGACAGACTAATAATATGAAAATCGGTATAGAAAGAAAAAGAAGTTGGCCAAGTTCATGATTTGGAGCAGGTTTCATTAAAGATAAACTATGAGGGATTTTCCTAAAACAATGTAGAGGCTTATATAGAAGTAATCCCTCTCAATCATCACTTGTGACCCTTTACAATTGTGTGATGGTATATTTTTCTGCAGAGACACTGCCCTCTGCCTGTCGGGGTCATCGGGGTCATGTTATCATAAGTGCTATATCATAGGCAATTGGACTTGCCTGAGTTTCTTGTAGACATTTCGCCTCTCATCCAGCTTCTTCGATGAGAGGCAGAACGTCTTCAAGAAACTCAAGCAAGTCCAATTGCCTATCATATAGCACTTGTGATGCCCTCTGCCTGTATTTTCTTATTTCCTGGCTTCATAAAAAGGTAGTGGTTGTGTGCCAGACACAGCACAGAAAAAAATGGGGTTAGCTTTAGCTTTAGCTTTAACTTTTACATTCACTGGCGGGCCTGTTTACAGTGTGTTTAACCACCAATCCCCCATAGTGTACCTTTAAGAACTACAATTACCACCTCGCGGCTGCACGCCTCTATGAACCAGCCTGTGTCAACATGGACGCTTCACTCACATGTTTCCCCGACAGCACAGAAGATCTCAATAATAAGTACAGTTTCAAGATGGACACCCAAGTCACCAATTCAGTATCTGACCAAATGGCTCTCCTTATGCTCCCGAGATATGACATTAAATAATGGCCAAAAAACTGTTTTTGCAGAACATTGTGATGTCACAGTAAAGCTGACCTTTGACCTTTCGGATATAAAATATCATCACTTCATCATTTTATCCTGGTAGACAATTGTGTGAAATTTTGTCATGATTAGGGTATGAATTCTCAAATTACGGCCAAAAACATGTTTTGTGAGGTCACACTGGTCTTGACCTTTGACCACCAAATTTTAATCAGTTCTCAAGTCTAAGTGGACGTTTGTGACAAATTTGAGGAAATTCTCTTAAAGCCTTACTGAGATATTGTATTCACAAGAATGAGACAGATGCAAGGTCACAGTGACCTTGACCTTTGACAACCAAATTCTAATCAGGTCATCAGTGACTAAAAGTGGACATTTCTGCCAAATTTGAAAAAAATCCCTGGAGCTGTTCTTGAGATATCCCGCTCACAAGAATGAGACAAATGAAGTCACGGTGATCTTGACCTTTTGGATATAAAATGCCATTACTTCATTA
Source organism: Cephalopholis sonnerati (assembly GCA_019142605.1). Taxonomy (NCBI): domain Eukaryota; kingdom Metazoa; phylum Chordata; class Actinopteri; order Perciformes; family Serranidae; genus Cephalopholis; species Cephalopholis sonnerati. The sequence goes on along the minus strand of JAGQAX010000015.1, from coordinate 24,213,214 downwards.
CTTTATCATGGTAGACAACTGTGTGAACGTTTCTCATACTTTGTGTATTAATTCTTGTGTTATGGCCAAAAACATGTTTTGTGAGGTCACAGTGACCTTTGACCACCAAATTCTAATCAGTTCATAGTTGAGTACAAATGGACGTTTGTGCCAAATTTGAAGAAATAACAATGGGAGAATGGGATGGACAAATGGACGGACAGACAATCCAAAAACACGAATGCCTCTGGCCATGGCTGTTGCAGGTGCAGTAGCATTAAAAAAAGGAAATGTTTTGTTTTTGATTATTTTCTATTTGCTTTTGCACACATTTGGCACATCATGCACGTATCCATATTGATAAATAAAGATCTCAACAGTGGTTGGGCAAAATGAAACATATCCTGTGCAATGATAGAAATGTGTCATCCGGTAGAAATTTGGCAATACAGATTCTACCACAGCAGCAATTTGGGGCAGGGCTGAATTCTTGTGGGATCTCATAAATCCAGCTGCCTCACAAGGTCATGTGATTTGGGCAGACATGGAAGAGGGAGTGAAGCTGTGAATACAAAAACCTGTAACACTTGAAAAGGTTGTTCTCAGAAGCCTTAAAGCTTAAATTTTTAAAGAATTTTTGTTTTGTTTTGAGTCTTTTTTTTGTCTCATATGAGGCTGTTGTTTTGTTTCTATGGAAGTTCCAAATAAAAGACCAAAATAATAGGATGGCATGGTTATTTTAAACCATTTCATAACTGCGTTTACAAAACAATTCTTGTATCATGATATACACCATTGCCATGATATAAAATTACATATTGTGACAGAAGATTTTGGCCATATCATCCATTCCTAATCTCAACCACATTGCCCATTCTCCAAACAAGCTACGTAGCCTCTGTATTTTCTTCCCTTTGCCATCAGACATTAGTGGCTTTGACCAGTGCGGCCCCTGTGTGCCGACTCCTTTGACTGAAACCCCTCTTTCTCATCCAGCGCACTCAGCTCTCCCTCAGTCACAGCACATTGTTCTGAACTGAAAGCAAAGGCGACATTGCTCCTCTCTATCCCCCTCGAGAGCTAGGACAGAAAAAAAAGAGGCTAAGCGAGACGGAACATGGACAGTACTGTAATAGTCTGCAGGAGGAGACTGGATCATGTTTCAGAGCAGGACAATAAAGCATAAAGGCCAGCCAGGAGGCAGGAAAGGGCTGACTCCTTGTTTCTCAGCGTGTTCATTTATGTACGAGCAAACTAGCCTGTACTTGTCTGTGTATAATATGTTGACAGGACACATGAGGACATGCAGAATGTGTGACACTACGGCCCCATTATATTGACACAGACACATCACTATAACTGGACTGTCGCTCGATTGGTCTCACTCAGACAGTATTCAACACATTAAACTCTGGCCAGCTAATGCCCTCTGAGGCCTGTCAATGCAATTCCTAAATGAATAAATCACCGCACAGTCACAGATCTGCGTGGACACGTGAGTCAGACCATGACAGCTTTCTTTTCCTGCCTTAGCAGAGATGGCTCGAAACGAAGATTCACACAAGAATTTGCCCTTTGATGGAATTTCGCCTTCTGCTGCTCGCCTTCACAGAAAAGCACAAACAAAAGCCAAAGAATTCTATGCAGCGTGTCCAAGTTCTCACTCTAATTTATTGGATGTTAAACTGCATGAATATTGAGTCACATTTGTGTGTGTGTGCGTGCGTGTGTGTATTTCTTTGCATTTGTGTGTGTGTGTGTGTGTGTGTTTGCATTTGTGTGTGTGTGTTCCAGAGATGCCATGTACCTTGACAGCAGGTGTGACTCCGTCCTCAGTGGTGCTCTGCCCATTCTGTCAAGAAAGCAGATGTGAGAAACAGTCAGAGTTTGTGACAGTACATATATCGTGTGTGTGTGTGTGTGTGTGTGTGTGTGTGCACAGAAGGCAGACACAGAAAGAGAGGGAGAGAGATACAAGTGAATATTTGCAAGACTGTGTGGGTGGCAACAGTCCACTGTATGCAGCACTTTGCTCCTCCGCTGGCAAACCTAATAATCTGGGGCTGACACACAAATGCACATCGTTCATCCGTTCCCCAGACCCCAGCAGGTAAGTCTTGCAGAAACGGGTAATCATTGTTATTTGTAAAACAATGGCTCACCGAAGTGCTGCTGGGAAAATCAACACGTTCATACGACAGATGTGGGCGGCTAACTTTGAACATACAGCAGGATTTAAGTCAGATTACACGATTACAAGTGCATCACATTCTGTTGACAACAACAAGGAGAACGATAAGCAGAGGATAGAGCGGATTTTGTGAGATACCCGGGATGAAAAACAGGGGCCGCTATGATGTCAAGTCAAATTAGGATCACTTGTCAATGCCCATAAAAGTTTACAGAGGAAGATGGGTTGTCTACCTCAGTTATTCCCATCCAGGGGTTCGTCTTTCCCAGGGGGATACTTCTGCTGTTGCCAAAGGGTATGTGTAAAGATTGTACAGTAGCTCAACTAACCTAACCAACCTACTGGAAATAAGACATAAAGCAGCATGGTAAAAAAAAAAATAATAATAATAATTAAATAAAAATAATTAACATTTAAAAAATAGATTTTGAAAATCATTTAAATAATTAAAGAAAAAACTTAAAAACGCTATGAAAAATATATATTTAGAAGCACTGTTATTATTACATTTTAAAATAAACAAATAATAACAACAGTAAACAATAATAATATTGATAATAATATGTCTGTCTTGTACTAGTGGTGGCCGCGGTTTGTACGGGTGTGTCACGTATGCTACAAACAGAAGAGGTCTGCAGCTATAATTGTTTCAAAAGAGAAGCCAAAAAATGTTGATTGCCCCCTGGTGGCTGGCTGCAGTATAGATCACAAACCCCGCCCCCTTCCATGTTAGCTAATGGGACATGGGCCAAACTTAAAACTCAAAGTACACATCAAATAGATTTTTTTGCAAATATGATTTCTGTCATTTTAGGTAGTTCTTATCAATCTAATGTATGTTCAAGTGTTTGGCTGTAATTAGATAACTGATGCTATAAAAAGGGGGTGTGATATCATGATTGACAGCTGCCAACTGGTGTGCTCGTGATCAATGGCGCTGCTCCGGTCTGGCTGGAGGGGGCAAACTTGATACTGCCAAGAGCGCTACTGTCTCTGACTAGAAATGACATGGTCAGCGCAAGATTTTTTGTAGAGTTAGAGGAAGTGGAGACGCATTGTTCTTTCTATTGACTATAATTCATTGGGACCAGTAATACAATTAAAAATGTGTCTCATATCTTCCATTCTTACAATGCATTGCTTCTAAAACTCTTCAAACAAGAGGAAAGGTCTCTGGTATGGGTCAAGCTCCAAAACCTTCCCTTAGCGTCTTTCATCAGGCCTCCTTGCCTTGTAGTGGCCATCACTTTCCAACGTCATTCCTCTAGTTTGTAACTCAGACTTTCTGTTTAAAAAAATTTAGTCACCAAGCCAAAGCCGAGGTTACCCAAGTATGTAATTTTCTTAGAGCCACAGAAGACCACAATACAATTATTTTCAAGGCGACTACTCCCTGTGAACAGCACATTGACCTTAACATGTAAAATGGGCGGCGAGGCCTTTTAATGATGTACAGCGGAACACCTCTGAAGCATGTGAAAATAAATCTATGATGACCCTGTCCAATGATGAAAGACACACTCTTGAATCCAAAGTCAAATATTCTGGCCAAGGGTGAGAACCCCCTGAATAACTGCTCCTCCCCCTTTTTCCGTTTTTTGCTTTGTTTTTCCATAACAGAGGGGCGACCTTCAGTTTCTTCACTTCCTCCATGCCCTCTTCTCTCTTCCTCTTCCTTTAGACCGCACAAAATCCGACAGGCAGGCGACACAATGACAAGCAGCGGCCTTAACAATCAAACACAAAACAGAAAGGGGTATACAGCGCGAGACGTAAAGGAAGCACAGGCAGGGACAAGAGAGCGGCTTTGCAAAGCCCTTGTACACTGAAGGGGAAAAAGACCCTCTGAACAGAAGGAACACAGGCTGTGGATCTAATTTACTGTCGCTGTAATACCTCACAATACAATCTGAGCTGGGAGATTGGATGCGTTTGGCAACTGGATGCACTTCCTTATTTCCTGCTTGGAGTTTCACTCTTGCAACAAACCCACAGCTATAAATTGGATAGGGTGCTACAACCCAGGGCATTTTTACAGACCAACAGTTCATCTGGTTGGACTTTAATCATCATCTCAAGGGAGGCAATTTAATTTAGCCAAACTGTGCCAGTCATAAAAGGCTGTAATGTGAGGTGACAGGAGAAATGGAAACAATTAAGTGGCCAAGTGCAGTTCGAAGTCAAGCACAGATGTGTTTAAGGAGCGGTAATTTCAAAGAAAACCAAGAGGGAGTGCTGTGTGTGATGCTTTGCAGTGAAAATTTAATCTTAAAGTGAAATCTTCCCACTTCACTGCAAATGTTTCCTTCCTTTCTTCTCATGTTCCATCAGCGAGGTGTGTGTGGTGGGCTTTGTTTAACCCGGTATCATGAGGGCTAGTGGTGGGAATCCTAAGTGTGTGAGTGTAACTGTCTGTCTGTGTGTGTGTGGTCAACAATGCCTTCCCGACGTTGCTGCTCAACACATTTCAACCTCATTAGCTTTGCATGGCTGATCCAAGTGGCCCAGTTAATGGTGCCTCCCCTCCCCTGGGCTTCCTCAATGAGAGTGCATGCATGCACACACACACACAAACAGCCACATAAATCTGCTTAAAGACGTTAAGAAACAAACGTGATTTAGGAAACATTGTGAGGAAGCGCATGAATAATACCGTGCAAAATACACATACAGAAAAACGCTACAAGATGCACACAAGTTCACTTGGAGAAATTTACAAGCCACAAGCACGCCGTAAAAAGGATTTACAGACCAACCTATTAAGCCAGCCAGAGCCAGACGGCAGAACTTTTAATTTCTCACAGGGCTTCTATATGATTAGGTAAGTAAACAATCTCAGAGCGCTGATACGGTGTGTGTGTTTGAGAGATAAATCTGCGTTTTAACAGCGTGATTAGAGCAGCGCTACCTGGTAACTAGGCAACTAAGAAATACAATAACCACTCTTTTGTCTGTGCCTGTGACCCTATCAGACTAAATTTCTCCTAATCTCACCTGCCAGTGAGCGCTGACAGCAGGTCACATTACTAATGTCCATTTGTAGTCAATGCCAGAAAATGGACATCAGCTATTTCTAGGGGTCTTTTTAAGTGTGTGCTAAAAGCCTTCTCCCTAACGTCAGCAACCATAAAGTGAGGAGAGAAGAAGAAGAGGCTTTAACAGCACCAAATCTGCACTTTTGCCTGCTGGTCTTGGCGTCACTGATGTGTTAACTTTTAACTCCGAATGAGGACTCACTTTCTCAGGGCACCTACAGAGCGAAGCATTTTGTTATCACATGCCCACCCAACCCTGCTCCACTCCCACAGCCCTGCTCAGGTGTTCAACAGGTCACACCCAGATTAGCTGCAGCTAAGCCTACGTGCACACACGTACACACGGAGCAAAGCGCCAACGTGAACAGAGCAAGTCCTCGAGTGTGCACTGCTGACCACGCCTGGCTTGCAAACATGGCACACATTCCGTGCGTTAACCCTACTGTCTCCTCTACACGGCCAGTTACGTAATAAATGAAAAAAAAAAGGCTCTCTTTCTGTCTTCACCGTCTAGTCTGTTGCAATCCTGCTCTTGAAGTCTCGGCTTGTGCAGTCCTGCTACGTAAATGCAATGTTTAGTTTCTCTGTCTCATCTATTCAAGAGAACTGAATTCCACTGTTATCTTTAAATATGAGGAGGGTGTAAAAAGTAGGATTCTTATGACTTGCAGCCTCAACTGGAGGACTGAATTGCAGTCTGAAATACAATTTTATACAGAACAGTTTGGCAAGTTAAGGCCTAGTCAAAATGAAGAAAAGAGTAGCTGACAGGGTAAATAATGCATTTGAGAATGACTTCAATAGACTAGGGGGATAAAATTGCAATGAAACAGTGGCAATTGTGAAGAGCAGCAACCAAACAAACCATTTTAAACAAAACACAGGTTGGAACACACAAAACTAAAGCAGCTAAAAGTGTCTGATCAAGCTATGAAACAAGCAGAAAAACATTCACAACGAAAACGCTTCAACCTCAGGCGAAATAATCAGCGTTTCTAAATATGACTAAAAGGGAAAAGGCAGCGAGGAACTGAGGACTTGGTTACGAAACAAAGTGTCACTTCTCTTAATATTACAGATTGTTTTTGTACTTTTTGTAAACACAGTTCTTGAGTTTTAAAAACCTAAATATCATCTCCTACTCCTTGAGTACTCCCCCTAAATCTGACCTGTCCCTTTTAAACGCCAACCGCCATAGGTAAGACACTGACTATGGGTAAGTAACTCACACAACCCCACTTCAAAAATCTGAACTATCCCTTTAAACTATAGTGAGCACAGTCATATAGCTGCACTCTTGTTGTACAGTTTCAAGACTGGCTGTGTGAATCAATGAAATTACATCATATCAAAAGTGTAAAGTTTTAGGGTTGGCACTGGAGGCATTCTTTATTAAGAGTCAAATCACTTAAAGAAGCAGAGTGTAGGATTTAGTGGCATCTATAGTGGTGAGAGCTGAAAAAAGCAACCAGCTGAAACGTATCCCATGTGCCAGGCATGAACTCCTGAGTAGAATTCCTTTAGTGTTCATCGTTCAGGAGGTTTTTACAGGGAGCCGAATTATCTGCAGAGGTTTCAACCTCTCTACAGCAAGCAAATCCAGTGATAAAAAACAGTAAAAACTCAGAATAAAACAATTTCATGTTTAAATCAGTGTTTTTCCAATGATGTTCGGCTTGTCACAGATGGGCCGCTAGCCTAGCACCTTCCTGTGTTTCCTCATCTTCTTTCTCTGATGACTTAAGATCAAGACATTCAGTAGGTTTTTACCGGGAGCCGAATTATCTTCAGAGATCCCTTCCTCTCAAAAACAAATGGACCCAGTGATTTAAACCAGTAAAAGCACCGAATAAAGCAGTTTCCTGTTAAAAATCAGTGTTTTTCTTATGCTGTTCGACTCGACGCAGTGGGGCTGCTAACTGCAAGAAATGGCCCAATCTAGAGCCAGTGTTTGGTTTGTCCATTCTGGGCTTCTGTTGAGACATGGCAGTGCAACATGGATGAGGACCTGCTCCCTGTATTTTCACGTTTTGAGTAACGTAAAGACGATTCTCATTTTGAGGTCACTACACACTAAAGAAAACACACTTATCATATTACATTCCATTTTTGCCAATATATGCCCCTAAATCTGACACACTGGACCTCTGAAAGGAATGCAGATCTTTCTGTAGAGGAAATCTGCAGTAACTAGACAGAAGCATGAATCAGGGCTTTTAG
>JAGQAX010000015.1:24034515-24205689 GCA_019142605.1 Cephalopholis sonnerati | reverse complement strand
AGGAGGACATTCACTAACCTAGTGATGGCAGTGGCCAATGCAGGTGGTAGTGATTCAACTGGGACAGGATGGGCTTGATTTGTTGAAGTGCCTTTATCGGAGATGATTCACCGAGAAGTTAATTCATAACAGGCATGGTTTGATGATGAATAAAAGGCCTCAATCAACCAAATATTTTGAATAGCTCTCTTTGTACATATTTTTTTGCTTGCTTTGCCAAAGCTTCGAGCACAAAAGCCAGTAAATCTGGTTTCCTTTTCATGACACCTTCCAAACACTTGCATAATGAGTGATGGGGAAATAAGACTTCTCATCAGCTGCCATATCATAGTAACTCATACTCGTGCAGATAAGAATGGTATCTTTATGATACTTTTTTTTCAAACGTCCTTTATTTTCCGAATCAGCGAAAGTGTCTCTGTGTCTGTCCCATCTGTCTACATGAGAAACAGACCCGTGGCTGTTGGACTCTCCCGACATGCTCGCTGGCATGGCCTCCGGTCTCACGCGCTCTTTCTGCTCAATCAATCCGAGCCCTGAGCCGTCTCTTTCTGCCATCAAGCACCAAAGTGTGCAGCTGGCTGGTAGGTTGGTGAGGAGATAAATGGCACAGATCCCACTCTGATGGGCACTGACTGATGCTATCAAATCAATTACAGATACTTGATTTCGGCGGGCGGCTGCTGACATGCGATAAAAAAATAATCCCTCCTTACAGTATATATAGGCTAATATTTACACACACATATTCTATTTTAAGCAATGATATCACAATTGTGCTTATCAAAGAGTTGTGATCATTACACGTACCAAAGGCAGGGTATTTTTTACAATATTAAACCTAGCACTCTTCACAGGCTCAGCACCACCATCTGTTCAGCTGTGATATGCTGCTCAGCCAACTCATATGCTGCACAATTCTGTAAATAGTCGAGTCTGTGGGACAAACTAAGTCAGGATGACAAGTTTCTCAAAGTGCTTCTTACTGCATTATTTGCAGGTTTTCCATTATCATAAGCAGCATTAATAACATTTCTCTGCTCTGTACAATTAACTTTCTCTGCAAGTGCACAACAAATTACGTCTGCATCCTCAGCAGTGGTAGTATTCTTCTGATTACTGCATGGCTCTAATGAGTAAAGACTCATTACCTTGTCTGTTAATGAATTAGGCCTCAAGTCTGGCTCTGAGAGTAATCTTGTTTCACTAAAATCTTGCGAACAATTTCCTCAGCTTCATCACTGAATCAAAGGCCTCGTTTATAATCAGTGTGCTCTCTCGTAAAGCTGATTGAGGACACCGTGCACAGAGCGATTCATCAAAGAGATCAGACGCACAAAACAGGGGTATCGCAGGCTGGCTTAAAAAAAAAATCATTCTACAGACACCATGTCACAGACAGGGAAAACAGTAGGGGTGGGGAAAAAATCAACACTGCATAGTATCGCGATATTTTTGTGTGGCAATATCGTATCGTCACACAGTGCCATATATCGATTTTTTTTGTCAAATAAATTGTATATGACAAAAACAAATTAAACTTTAGATAGTCTGCTAGAATAAAAGCAATAAAAGCAATTCCTTTTTCAGTCCACTAGATACATTTTGCTGCTGCAGAAAAAATGGCTTAAGTGTATTGTATCGCACTAACACGATCCTCAACCTGTAATTTGTAATCTTCCTTCCCCTCTTATTTTCATTTTTTTATTATTTTCTTCTTCCATTCATTCATATATATATTTAATTTAATTTTATTACTTTTATTTATTATTTTAATTTAATTTAATCGTTTTTTTAATTTAATTTAATTTTATTTTATTTTTTATTTTTTTCTTCCCATTCCATCATTTATTTATTTTCAGTCCACACTTTTGGGGTAGGGGTTGTGGTGGATCATATGCGTGTTTAACATTTGATGGTTGTTCTGAAATTTTGTTCTGGTGTCTTTTTTTCCTTTGCATGTCTGTGGATGTATATGCACATATACTGGATGTGTGTATGTGTATATCTTTGTTTATTGTTTTAAAATCAGTAAAGACTCTGTTGGGGGAAAAATGGCTGAAGTGAGATGAACAAACTGAAAACTTAATCTAATCAGATAAAACAGATACTGACAAAGTTTTCCTTTGGGGACAAAAATTTACAGTTGATAAAAGGAAATATATCGCAATATATTTTATCGCGATACTCGGCATATCGCGATGTTTAAAATCGCAATAATATTGTATCGTGGATCCTCTGGTGATTCCCACCCCTAGAAACCAGTGTAGCCTAATGTGACAACGGTTGCCTCCACACAGCCTGTGTCTACTCATCATTAGCACAATGTGATGGTTGCATATTCACTAAGCAACCAGTCTGTTCAACAGGCAGTTGAAGAGTTCATGAATAATGATGCCACATCAAAACAATAGGAGTCTGGACAACACCGAGGCCACAGATACCCCGCCTGCTCTCATTTTCTCTCATGTGTCATCCTCTACCTGCTGTGGAGTAATCAGACACTTCTCACAAGACAGATTTAATTAAAAATCTGCAGAGGAAACACACACACATGGAGCTATCGCACAGGATTGATGGCACAAGTAAGTGCAGGTCTTAATTAAACTATAAGACATTAGAACATAATTCTGCAGCCTACATTGCAGAGCTCACACTTAAGGTTGGACATTATTACATTTCAAATGCACCGCTCTGCTGAGGAGAGTTTGCCTCTATCCTTTTTATGATGCCATGTGTGAGAAGACTTTAATTCACTTTGCTGGTGACAGACAGTGACGACAAGCCGGTATATTTCCTTGAGATCACACACTGGTCTTCTCTCTGGTGCTTAGCTTTGAAATGGAGTTGCCCAACAGCTTCAATGGAAGGCTGGGAAGTGAAGGATTTCTAATTTGAGCTCTGAAAGATACTTCTGGGGCCAGTTGAAAACTCTCACATGAATAGGGTCATAATGAGAAATTTCCCTGTTGGTTAAAGACTGACAATCAGAGCCTGTAATAGGCTGTGGCCCTGCATGCTGCTGGCACTGACATGGGCAGCCTATTCATTAAATTTGGACTTAACCCTGATTAAAACTGCATACTTTATTGAAAACACTTAACATACATGATAAATTATTTATTAGGTGTATTCACCCACTGTTATGTATGTAGGCTGCAGTTTAAAATAACTTTCTAGGAAGTGGTGACCACTTGGATGGAGGGCTGATGAAAACGCACACCTTATTTATTTACCTGAACCAAACCAGACTGCATAAATCAAACTAAAACAGCCTCATATTTCACCTCTCATTACCTCCGTCTCCAGCTGCACTAGTTCCATCGTGGGCCATGGCTCCGCGATCTGAGCAAGAGGCATTTTCGCAGGATTCTCAGTTTCCCCCTCAGCTGCTCAAGTACGAATCTGGTCTCCCCGGATTTTCCTCGGTGCCGCTCCTGTCAAGTGCACCCCAAAGCTCCTTTACTCCGGTCCAAAGTCCAGGTGGAGTGGATTTATCAGCACTTTGCTCTGTGCTCGGAGGAGAAGACGCGCATGCAGACGCTTTCAAAGCACAACCAAGAGCTTTACAAACAATTGTAATCCCTTGATTTGACTCCGGCGGCGGCGTCTGTCTTCTTGTGCGTATTTGTTGAAAGTGATAATCCAGCTGGAAACACCATAAACACCAAACAAACCTTGCCCGTCCAAATACGCGCGGTGGATACTCGGGGTTTGGGTTTGACAAGCGTGAGAGGAGAAGCCCAGCAGTGTGATCCTTTAATCGGGCTGTGCGGGAGTCTAATGCCACCTGAAGGAATTAACCAGAGTCCGTGCTGTCTTTGCAATCGACGCCGTATCAGATCTTTACGGCTTCCTCCCTGCGTGCCTCTGATTTCTCCCGGTTCCCAGCAGTGTGCGATGCGCGCAGAGACCTCAGTGTGGCTCTGTAGTACGAGCAGCCTCCAACTCGAGCTGCTATTGGTGGACTCCTGTAGGATTTCGCCCAACCCCCTTTTCAACATGTTCCGCCCAGGTCTGATCGTGCCATCATCTGGCAAAGGATGAAACTGCAAATACGTAATGCAGACTGGAGCCTGCTTTTAATGAACGGCCAGCTCTCTGTGATGCTTGTGTTGCAGCAGGTGCATCAGAGGAGTGATAGATCCTCTGCGTTCAAAGGGGAGCCTGTCAAACAATTCACAAATGGGAATGAATGGCAGCCAGAGAGCACTATGTGGCTGCATAATTAAATATGTCCTGTAAGCTTAAACTGATCACTAAAGATACAGCAATCTGCAGAGTTTGCAGCTGACTTGCCATGTCTACTGCTTCATTTTATGACAATATTTGTAGTCCACATTCCCTGCAGACCCACAGCACCACTTCCTCCAGGTCTAAAAACAACACACATTGTTGCAAACAATTACATAACACAGATTACACAATAAAAACAATGTAAAGAATAGAAGAGGCCAGATTTTGGGTCGTGACCGGTGCTGTTTGATTCTGCCCCGGATGCTACATTGATGAAGCGTGCTTTTCATTGACAACAGCTCTTGTAATGGTCCTTGAAATCTTCAGTGATATAATACACCCCTCCACCCTCCAACACTTCTCTGCTTCATTCACTGCCGAGTGGATTTTGCTCTTGGCTATCTTTGGTTACTATTGGCAACTGGAGAGCATCAAACCGCCTCGCCGTGGATGGATGGGATACATTTTTGATGCAAATTAAGATAATGAAGGCATGGCATTTTATGGACAAATGAAAAAAATAAATTGCCATGATGTGGTGCCTGTTTTCTGATGGATGTGTTGTTTAATTTCTGGATGTGCATAAAGCTGCTGCTGCACTGATGAAGTCTATTTATCATGCCAACCTGCATATAGCAGTCATAGCTTTGTGACAGGTTAAATACGCTGATCTGAACTGGAGAAGGGAACATTGGCTCTTTTATGAATTCACATATAATGTTCTTGACACATCTGTGGCTCTTTGCATCCAGGCTGTTGACACGCAACACGTCTCTGTCACAGGCTTTCATTCATATTCATACTCTGGTTTCTGTAGATAGTTTGGCAGTGTTTCTGCACGTATAACATGTTTACATGATCCATCATTTTGAAGAGCTGCTATTTATGCAAACGGGCACAACAGATGCATATTAATGTCTGTTTGTTGGCACCATTTTCTCCACATTTCCACACCAGGGAAGGAAAGAGAAGTCAGTGGAAAGAGTGCACTTTAAAGAAGAAATAGACCATCTTCTTTCAACTTATCATTATGAAGTAAGTGCTGATTGCACAGTGTAACAGCACCACTGCCATATAGTTTGGTTCCTGGAAGCCTTGCTTTCACTCTACAACTCTGTCTACCACTAGATCCCAATCTCCTGGGAACATGAAGGTTTGATTTGAAGCACAAAGGAAGTGTGAAACAGGAAAAGCATAACGCCTCTGTTTTTCTCAGTCTATCGATAGCTATCCCCAGTTACTTAAGAGTATCAGTTTAAGTTCTTTGTCTTTAATATCCCTAGTAGTGGAAATGGCTGATGGTGGAACAACCATAGTAACTGTGGAAACTCTAGCCAGTGGATGAAAAGAGAAACCCCGATGCTAGGCTTTGAGGAAAATGCAGCCTTGAAGAAGAAGAAAATATTCTTTCATTTTCCATAACTGCTTTTGCTGTGGGGGGTTGCGGGGGGGCTGGAGCCTATGCCAGCTGACATTGGGCGAGAGGCAGGGTACATCCTGGACAGGTCACCAGACTATCACAGGGCTGACACATAGAGACAGACAACATTCACATTCACATCTATGGGCAGTTTAGAGTCACCAATTAACCTAACCCGCATGTCTTTGGACTGTGGGAGGAAGCCAGAGTACCCAGAGAAAACCCCTGCAGGGAGAACTCGCACAGAAGGGCTCCTCCACCCAATGTTCAACCCCCCCACCCTCTTGCTGTGTGCTAACCACTGCAACACTGTGCCACCCCAGATCACGTCAATGTTTCTAACTTGATGCAATACATAAGCTGACGACTACAAACCACTGTTGAAACCAACAACCGCAGTTGTCTTTGGCAATGCTTCGCAGTGTTTCCACCAGTGTTTGTGGCACAGAACCTGAGTGTTTTTCGACGTCACACCGTAGTGTTTCCCAGAGGCTTTTGAGCCACTAAACGTGGTTGTATTTCATTGTCTTGTCCTTGCTTTTCCAGCCACCAGAGGTGGGTTTTTAATCCAAAACATGATCTTGTCTGCACCATAACCAGTGGTTTTTGTGCCTAAAACTAACCACAGCGTTTTGTGAGAAACGTAACCCAGGTAGCCAAAATGACCTGGCCCAGAATTGGCCTGAACCTGGCATGCCGTATAAAATTAGCCAGGGCGGCTCTGGTTGCCCAACTCAGCTGAAACTCGGCATGAACGACACTGCCATCACTGGGAATGTTTAAAAGTATACGCCATAAAAGTATGTATAAATGTAACATATCAGTGATTTGCGAAAACATACAGTTCATAATATACAATTTTTTCTGAGGACTGGATTGGAAAACAGCAACACAAATAATAATACCACTTGGAAATGCTGGGGGAGGGAAGCTGAAAAATTGCCTATGTCCACTTTAAGGTTGATGTACAGCTAATTTATTTTCTGACAAATCCATAGCACCAAAGGGAGGTCAGAAGGTAAGACTACAACAGAGAAGGGGGGAGGGGTATCCATCACACTCACACTGTATGTAGTACTTTAAGTCACAGCCCTCCCAAAGCTCCCATTAACCCATTGATTTGTCTTGATGATGGATAAGCAGGGAACACTCCTCGCACCTCACAATACTATATTGGTGTTTGGTGCAGACATGTGACGGACTATTGCTTGTTTGTTTTTTTTCTGTCCTTTTCACCTCCTGTTCTCTTTCCTCTCATATTCCCCTTTTCCATTTTGTAAAGGACAATAGCTGCTGACATTTCTCACTGTTTATAGCTCCTCCTGTACGGTATGATGAATTTCATATGTTCGGTTTGAGCCTGGGCTGAAAGTCAAGGGACTAATAAAGACAATTCATGGGAACGAATAAAAAGGAGATTATCCAAAGGGCGAAAAGTCATCTTAAGAAGCCTGGGAACGTGGGGGGAGCTCGTTTTAACAGCTTCAACAAATCAATACATTGTAAGACAAGGGTCGCTGTGGCCAGAAAAACAACCTATCAGAAAGTCCATTGACATTGACTGACACGTTGACGTCATAGGACATGAAGTTCATTGCTATTCTGACCACAGGGAATTTCTTCTTTTATTCATGATGCTCCGGTGACATCACAGGTGACAGCACAGCGATGACTCAGAGGTGTCTCCCGTCCTGCGACAGAGACTCCAGGGATACCCTACCCTCCACTTTCAGCTAGACAAGAAGCATCATGGGTAATGTGACTCAGTCTAGCTTGTCATAAATGTGCAGTGGAGCAAAACTCCATTCTGCATTGTTGGTTTATTGATGCAGGAGTGAAGTGTGCTGAGGTTTGACTAAAGAGATGTTAGATTTGGTCTCCAAACGACAGACTGCAAATTAGATAAAGTGATGCGAAGACGACACTGCTGTTTAACCTCGTTCTCAGTTTGAGTTGAAACCGCAGAGGAGACTGTGAGTGATGTCGGGTACGCAGAAGGAGAAACAATGAATCATACATACAATGTGTAGTTTCCTCAGCAGTAAACAGAGCGATTATAATGGAAGTACATGCGCACTCCAGTTGTGGAGTGGCAGCTGGGTCTGAGACAGCATCTTGAAATCTGTCCATTTATCACTGCTGCTTTTCCCACATGTGGCCCGCTGATTTTCTTTCACTTTATTCAGCCTTTGTCACACTGCCAGACGTGTATATTTTTAATCTACGTTCATTTGCATTCTTTGGTATTTCTTTTATTTCAGCTTCAGATTTTATTCCACTATTTGTTCCTGCTTTTCAAGTAAGGACCTCCTTCCTACTGCACTTACTAAATCTTGGGTCTTCAACAGGAAGTCCATGACACCTTGGGGGTCCTCAGGGTGACTACAGGGGACCTGCCAAACTATTGTTTGATATTTTAAGTTTTAAAGGAGCAGTGTGTAGGATTTAGTGGCATCTGCTGGTGAGGACTGCAGCTGAAACATCTCCTGTGCACCAAGCATGACCCACCTGTTAGTATTCCCTTAGTGTTCATTGTTCAGGAGCTTTTTACTGTGAGTGGAATCATCCGCAGAGGTCTCTTCCTCTCCAAAACAAATAGTGATTAAAACCAGTAGAAACACTGAACAAAGCAGCTTCACATTACAAATCAGTGTTTTTCCAATGCTGTCCGGCTTGTTGCAGAGGGGCTGCTAACTTAAACTCACTCCGAGGTCATTGAAACCTGGAGCTTGGGCAGTGACTTCCGCCGTCGGGCACCGTCAAAAAGCTGTCCTTTCATGTCGGCATGATATGGGGCCTGTTGCCATTATTGTGTAACGGCAACTGGCAGTGACAGGGGGAAACACGGCGGGACAAGAATGAAAGTTACGGCAGCGAAAGTCCAAGTAGGGCAGGTAGACGGGTCCAACAACCACGGACTTTCACCCAGGAGGGCGGTGTTCGCTTCCTGTAAGATTGTAAAGCTAAACCCTGTTCTTTTTTCCTAAACCATACCGCCTGCTTTTGTTGCCTAAACCCAACCACATGTGTGTCTTGGCAAAATGTAACCACTGTTGAAAAGTGCTGTTCCGACATAGTGCATTTATTTGCATGCAAACTGTACATTTCCTGTGAAAACAGCATCCTAGAACGTCAACCACCGATGCACCCAGGGTACCTTGCACTTCGATATGTGACGAGGTCAGGGAGAGAATGTGTTGGCTAACTACATTGGCCGATACGAACACACAAATAGCTGTATCTAGAGTCAGGGTTTGATTTATCTGTTCTGGACTACAGCAAAAACATGGCTGTGCAACATGGCGGACACCATGAACGATGACCACACAACAGTAACTTAATCACAATGATTCTTATTTTCAGTGGATTATACACTAAACAAAACATACTTATTACATTCCATTTCTGCCAACATATCTCTCCAAATCCTACACACTGGACCTTTAACCTGTCGAAATATGTCAGATCGAAATATATCAGAACTGCACATTAACACGAGTCCAACGTATTATTAGCAAGGAAAAATCGGCCTATTTATAAAATATGTATGCAGCACTTATCCATAACAACAAGGTGAACTAGTTAGCTAACATTTACGTTATTATTCCAAGTGTACGGACATCTTGTGAGTCACTATGGATTGTTTTGTAAACTTCTGAGCATACTGTCCACCTCAAAAATCACTGGCAAAAGTGCAAAGGGTGAGGCTAATGCACCTCGCCATGCTACAGTTGCTGCTACTTAGCAGCAACAGGTGAGCACAAACAAGAAAATACCCTAAAATATCTAGAGAATTATCTCAAGTGCAACTCAGTTATATTAAATATATGTCATAAAGGGTCCCTGCTCCATCTCTCTTTGAGCTGAGGGGTTCTTTACCTAAAAATAGTTGAAGACCGCTCCACTAAATTGAGTGAGAGTATGCCTCTGGGCTATGCACCACACTTAAAGGTGTTCCTGGAGGCAACACAGTGTGGACCTTGAAATAGCTATACTGCTTTGATATCAAGTGTTTGATTCTGTTTCACACTCCCTTTCTGACCTCTCCATTATAGGGATGAGTAAACCTGAATTGCATCTAAAGTAGATTAAAATAGAGTTTATGCGTCAAGCAAAATGTTTAGTTAATCCAGAGGGATTAAACTGTTGATGCAACACAGCCACCAGGAACTGACTCCACTTACAGACAAAAGCAGCACTAACGCACAACACTAAATATACTCTGTCTACAGTGCAGATAAATACAGCAGGCAGAGACTAATGGCCATGGGATCTTTAGTTACATCACACTATATACAGTAATCTCAGCACACGTAATTTCAGTATAAATACTCCGAGTGTGCCGGGTTTCCACAACATTGCTTCTCGACCTTTGATAATGATTCCTTCTTAGCTGAGCTGAGTGAGCTCACTCCTGCACTGCCAGGATCAGCACCATCAGAGGGGCTGCAGCATAGAACAAATTAATTAGCCGCTCAACGGTGGAGCAAGGGTAATTATCCAATCTCTGCTGACTGAGTACGGCAGGAGAGGACGGCATTGTAATGATTTAAAATCAGCTCTGTGCCGTACAGAGATGATGAACAAATAGCGTTATTGTATTTGAAACATCAGTGAAATCGTCATTTGTCACAGAACAATGTGGCTGCAGACGGACTGGGAGGGGAATATTGATTGGTAATGGAAATAAAGAGAAAGGGAGAGAGGCAATAGTTTTACACAATTCTCCATTGTTGCTCGTTAGATGCAATCTTGTTTCCTTTTTTGTCAACACCATGTTTTGCAGTAACAGCTCCAAATGCATAACACAGTCTGCTGACAACATATCTTATGCATGTAGGCTTGTAATGGGTGCGCTGTCAAGCAAAAACTGCATGTTGAGGCTTGAATCTGTATCTCTGGTATTTGGGCAGGGCAAAAAGGCAGGCTGAGCACAAGGTCTGACATCAAGTTCAGCACAAACAAGCAACAGTAACACATCATTGCGTTACTGACTTTCACTGAGAGATGGATCAAGCCATTGTATAGTATTGGAAAAATTTAAAGTCAATAAGTACATGAGCAAACTTAGATTTTTTTCCTTTCTTGTGGTTCAGGCTAGAAAAAAGAAAGAAAAAGTGCAGCATAAACATAATAATGTGCCACAGAGGTGCTGCTATCACTGGAGTAAAACCACTGCAGTATACTCAGTGCTGGACTGAGCACATTAGCCCCCCCTGCCTGTGACCTGAACTTTTGTTTGGTGTGCATTTTTAATTTCATCTAGCTATTTGGGATTTGTAGGCCCTGATAAGTATAAAAAACTAAACACTGTCAACAATAATAAAGTCCCTATATCCTCAAACATGATGATAATAAAGTCCCAATGTCTTCAAATCAGTACTTTCTACTTAACGGTGTCTTAGCTTGTTACCGTTGCTAAGCTTGATCAAACTTGTTGCCATATCAAACTACAAATGTTATTAATCATATAAAAACAAGTTTCAACCATCAAATTTGATCAGGTTTTGTACCTTGACCACGTTTGTGTCGGGATCGGCCGTTTTTACATGGTTTGGTGTATTGTGGTCTCACTGCTACTAAATGGCACAAAAAATGGGCCCACAAACGAGGACAACAGGTCTGAGTTAAGCAGAATGACGTATAAGGTCAAGTAAACCCAAAATGTAATGTCCTCACACAAAGACACAGGGTCTCAGGAGGAGCATTTTTGATTTATTATATTTATTGTATTTATTTCTAACAAGAAAAAGAGCTAAGAAAATGTGGTGTGTGCAAATTTGCTAATTTAATTTTCATGTTGTGTTTATACTGTGCTCCAGGTGACTTTTGCCCTTTAATTTCCTCTTACTTTAACCTCTCTAAATACACTCTTCTGCACTCTGCCATTTCCGCTATTATTTTTTGAATGTTGAAATACAAATAAATCATCTGGAGGGGCTGCCGATGCCTTTAGGAAGGTCTGTCGCTGAGTACTGGACAGGAGCAGGTAGTGATGGCGACATTCAGCAAGACTAGGCAAGAATTTTGCAATCTATTGCTTTTCTATTATAAGACCAACCTTGATTTGTCAGACTAGTGGAGCGAAGTCTTACATTCAGGCTCAGTTATTTTCCATTCAAGCTCAGTTATTTTCCCTTCAGCAGGGAACATCTTGACTCAAAAGAGGATCAACAGTGATTCAGCTAGAATTTGTAATTACCAAACCTCTTTTCCACTAGTAAATCTATTTTTTCTGTCTATTTTTTTTACTTTGAAATACACTTTGAAAGGCATATATAGTATCACACAGCACTGTTTCTTATTATACTTTAAGTCAAACCATGTAGATTTGAAGCAGCTCTAAAGCAGGTGACACAGGAACATTCTTCTGTAGGACCTTGTTTAAGCAGCCCAGGGGATTTCCTCTAAATATCTTATATATGGCATGAAGCATATATACTGCATGCACGGGAACACCGTGCCATTTCACCTGCTGACATATGAATCCGACTTCTCCCCTTCCTCTGTCCCTTTCTCTTGGTTCAAAGAGAATAACAGCAGGGGGTGCCAGATATCGGAGGGCAGCTCTTTCATGACTATAGCCTTTTCATCAGGGGTTGCCCTTTACTTCTAGTGAAACATGCAACTGTAAATTTGTTGGGAACTGTTGAGCAAGTTATACTGTGAGACATTAACAATCATCTCCCAGTGCAGCTCGCAGTATAGACTCATTCACAGAACGCCTTAAGGTGCTCGACTTAATGTCAAAGGCATGAATGGAATTGAAACGTTAACTCAGGGTATACATTTTAGTTATATCTGTCCTTTAAGAAAAAATATTTCCCCTGTGATTCTTAATTGTTATTTGTTTTTATTTATTTTTCTTGGATTTTTTTTCATCACTATGACCATCACTATATTTTATTTATGTATTTATTATTTTTTTCTAGCCCATTTTCATATATTTCTTATTTGCTTTTTATTTTACGATTCATTACAAAGATTTTTTTTTGTCAATTTTAAAGGGAAAATAAATGAAGAAAAATATGAAAGATATAAACAACCAATACATTCACAGTATAATAACACTAAGAGAAAATAATAATAATAAAAAAAACTTAATAACAGAACTTTCTAAAGCGATGTGGGCTAAAACATAGTAGAAGATAATAACTGATAAGTTAAAATATCTCATATTCTGTACACATTTTTTATACATTAAATACAGTGACAGTATAGTTACAGTCTCCCATAATGTATACCCCACATTTTCATTAAATACATCTTCCCTGTTCCTTATTTTGTGAGTCACTTTCTTCATGAACTTTACTTCCTGTATCATACTTTTCCATTTTATTTATTATTTTTTTTATCTTTATTTATTTATGTATTATTACTATAATTATTATTTATTAACTTATTTTATAAATTTACTTAAGTTTTTTTTTTTACTTTATTTTATTATCATGACTATTATCGCCCTATCTATATTTGCTTGTCTGAAAATGGGAGTTAAAACTTAGAAACTGAACCACCGATTCATGTATGCCAAGAAAATTTCAATAACGTAAACTGTGGGAAACACACTGCTTCAAAGGTGCATGAAAATAGCACTTTGATCAAGCACACACATTAGTGGGATTGCCTTGTTATGACTCACAGCCTCCTTTAGGATTAAAGTTAGAATATTGAATTTTATGGATGCAATCTTTCAGCACAACAGGAACTTTAAACTCTATAGCCAGCGATTGCTTGGCTTATTCTGCAGCATTTATGAAAAAATAAATAACAATGACTTAAACACAAAGGCTGTCTGTGGCTTTTAATTCCCCAAGAAACCATATGCCTAACTGTGAATAACCCTAAAAAGCAATATTACACATTAACAGTCCTCTCCTCTGTCAAAAATTATATCTGTTGGGTAAATTATTCATGAACAAATTCCTCCAGTAGCAAGCTTTTGATATAATCATTGATACTTTGAATAATTCAGCGAGCACAGATGTTCCCATGCTGTAAAAACATTGGACATAGATAAAATATTGATAAAGTTGAGGCAGTTTTTTTAATATACTGGAGCCCAGAAGTCAAAACCGTTCAAAGAATAAAAATAGGAAACATTTCTGGAAGGTTCCCAGGAGAGCAGCCTCACCAGTGGACTTGGAAAAGAGGATTAGGTCTGCTGGTTTGGAGAACAAGTTATTTATCCCCTCAAGTCTTGTGACAATTCATGCACTTTAAGGAAACACTGAGGAGTTGCATCAGAAATTGTGAGTATTTTTCTTGCAGTGGATCATGGTTGTGTTGAGGACATTTTATTTTCCTATAATTAGATGTATTATAATGCAATCACGTGCAACCCAAACAGTGATGACCACAGGAATCAGGAGATTTCCATCTAGATTGTCACTGATGTAGCATTATTACAGTGTTATTGTGCTGCTGCACAGGTGTTGCTGTTAATGTGTCCACCCAGTGCCTGCACACACCGCTGTGTGTTACACCAGGCCGTGCGCCTTTTTAATGCGCATGGCAAGATTGTGCATGGAAGTAAAACTATGAGGGAAGTTATGACGCCTTAAAGCTGCAGCACCTTTCACACACACGCACTATCCCCTCCAGGTAAGGAGGTGGAAAGGGGGGGTTAGGAGGGAGGGGTCTTTGCTCCTGCTCGAGCCCTGACAGTTCCGCACTATTGGCTGACAGCAGGGGGACTCTTACCTGTACCTGTTTGAAGGAGTGCCATTCGTCATCGTCCGACTCCAGATCGGGATCAACTTTTCCTTCCTCCAGCAGCCCATTGAGGTAGAAATCAGCCAGAACGGCTTGAAAGTGAACGAGCGACTGCAGCAGGACTCCGAGCATGGAGCCTATAACGTCGTGGAGCGAGGAGAGAGTCAGCGAGTGGCTCCAAGGTGAGGAACATATTGCGTGTTTTCTTTTTCACTGGGGTTCTTTTTTTTCACGCCTTGATCGCCTCACAGGTACTTTGGCTCGGACGGTAAAGTCAGAAATAGAAGCGCCACGCAAATCCTCTTGGAAGTGAAAGGTGGAGGTGGAATGAGGAAGTGGCCTGTGTGTGAGAGAGAAGCCACAACAGAGCTGTTGAGATCAGGGACAACAACTCAGGTGGATTTATCAGAAACAGGGGAAACAGTGTCTGTACGGATTCTAGGAAATGTTGTGTTCACAGGGCTGCTGGGTTTATGTCATCTGTGTCCCAGAGGGAGATATGGAGACTCTATGGGACTGGTTTAAAGTGGAAATAAGCACTACTACTACTAGTAGCCTGTGAGAGTATTGGCCTGCCGTACAGGTATTACCTGTGCTGGAGAGTAACTAAGTACAATTACTCAACTGAAGTACAGTTTCATGCTACTTTAGGCCCACACTTTATACATGGGATAACTGTTATGTAATTCTCTATGTATACTGTACTTGTCCCTGTCAAATAAACATTAAACAAAAGAGGGATATAATGTCCTTTTTTAATCAATAACATTAATTCAACATTTGTAATTACAAGTTAATTTGCAAATTCGCAAAATATGCTCAATTTATAAAGTCTGATATGGCCCTAAAATAAAATCCACAATATTTCAAGGTATTTTTGTGATAATGGCATTCTGGACGATATGATAAATTCTTTAAAAAAAAAATATATTATTAATTTACAAAAATAGAAAATAGAATAAGTGATATAGTTTTACAGTTTTCCTTCAAGTATTCAGTAAAAACTAAAAACTAAACAAAATGATCTCTCATTTCTTTAGTTTGTAAACAACAACAGTAACTCAGAGTGAGATTCAGACTTTGTATACAATATTAATAGTTCAATAAAATAAAATCTACCACAAATTACACATTTAAACAGCTCCCAAATACAAAAAAATGTCCCCTGGAATCTATATATATAAATCAACAGGTGATTTCCTTCTTTTAGTAAAATCCTAAATGACTGAGTTGTTTTTTTTCCACCTGGACCTTTATGCTCTGCCATTTCTCCTCTAATCATCACACTGTAACCTGTGACAGGCTGTTATGGTACCAGAACTATCACACATTCACATATATGAAGGTTTTTGTTGAGACGCAAGCGTCACGTAGGTGCACATTACCAAAGGTTTATGACAAAGTCACTTGATGATACCATACCGTGTGTGCACACAGTGAGAGAGGAGAGGGAGAGATGTTGTGCTGCTGCCAGAGGAGCCGCTGAATGAGTTCCCTCTGAGCGGTAACTTTTGATCTGAGGACCCTTACAAACTAAAGCATTATGAATAACTTTCAGGGTGATCAAGGAATGGACACATAGTTTGAGGTAGCCAACAACTCGGTTTAATACATCCGAAAAACCTCTATCAAAAAAATGAACTGCTTGGCAACCAAAGCATCTAATTGAGACAGACCTTTATTTTTCAAAATGTGTAGCCACACCAGGCTAGTAAAAGGGACTAGGCATTTAATTGAAGTTTTACAGTACTTTTTAAGTCCAGTGTGCAGGATTTTGGGGCATCTATTGGCAGAAATGGCATACAATATTCATAACTATGTTTTCATTAGTTTATAATCATCTGAAAATAAGAAGCATTGTGTTTTCCTTACCTTAAAATAAACCAATTATCTACATACGGAGCGGGTCTGCTGTTTTACAGTAGCCCAGAACAAACAAATTAAACACCGGCTCCAGACAGGGCCATTCACGTGTTGATTTGGCCACTGTATTTCTCCTATATGCTTGGCACAAGGGAGAAGTTTCAGTTCTGCAACCCCACCTATAGATGTCACTAATTCCTACACACTGGACCTTTAAGTACATTTCATAGGCACTATTTTTATGTGAGTAGCTAAATGTTGAATGCAGGATTTGTACTAAGTAGTGTATTTCTGTAGTGAAGTAGTGCTATTTTTCACTAAGTAAATTATTTGAATATTTTTATACATGGTCCAAAATAGGTGGCCTTCACCAGAAAATTGTCAAGTAAATTACTATGTACCGACCAGAGACTCAAAATGACACAAAAGACCATAAAGAGGAAGTGCGAAGAGACACAAGATAACTACAAAAGGGGCAAAACAACCATAAGGAGTCACATTATGACCACAAAGAGACACAAAAAATGACCAAAAAAGACACAAAATTATCTCAAAGGGACACAAAACATCTACAAAGAGATGCAAAACAACAAAAACGAGGCAAAACCACAGAGTGTGTGTGTTTTGCTCCAATGTAGGAAAGGTGGTAGGGTCTTTTGCCTGTCTGTGCCTACAGGGGCCCATTGTCTCATAATCTGCTCATACTTCATGACATGTAATAACACATGAAGATAGTTTAATAAGCCCATTTGAAGGTTTTTTAGAAGTGGTTTTGGTTACTAAGGCCTTACTTCGAATACGTACAAAGTTATGGGCACGATATTAATTTATAGTATCGTCACCATTTAGTATATTTACTATTTCACAAGTAAATTCTATAAATGACTTGTTTCACAGACACATCTTTACCATTTCAAGCCTAATTGCCCAACATGTGGAGCAACAGTCTCTTTTCATGCTTCACACTCAGGATCCCAGCGGCTGAGTCTGTTCGTCCATGCTCCCTCTGCATGTATCTACATGTACACACATGTGACTTTACGACTATGTGCGGTTTCCATTTGAACTTGTGCACTGCATGTGGTTAGAGCCCTAACTGTGTGTGCTTTTGCTCCCAGGTCTGGATGCCCCTCTCCATCAGTACCCGGTGTCAGATTGGCATTTGTCGGGTCTGGACCTCCTCCAGCTGACCTGTCAGGACCTGGAAAAGCTTGGAGTACATAAGATCGGACACCAGGAGCTGATACTGGAGGCTGTGGAGAAGCTCTGCTCTCTGGTGAGGGAGGCAGCGTAATCATGTGTGACAGTTTGTGTACAGTTTGTGTCCATAGCAGTGCTCTGTGTATCCAAGGGTGGTGTTTGCCGTGTGTGTTGTGCAGGTAGTGTGTGTGTGATGAGAGCTGTTGTATTTACAGAGCAGTCATCTTCGTGTCCTGCTGCGGCGTCGTGCGTGCTCTGATATTAAAGCACAGAGGTGTATTTTTTTCCCCGTATCACGCTGTTTTTAGACCCTGCTCTTGTTTGCACAGCAGAACCAGCAGCTGCTGGACAATCTTTTGCAAATCCAGCCAGAATACACAACTGCTCTCATTGCCATACAAGTCCTGCTTCACTGAAGTGCACTCAGACTTTCATTGCGTCATTTTGCCTTTTACTTTCATATCAAAATCCTCCTAGTCGAGCATATCATAGTAAAATAGTTATTTTTCTAGCTAACATCAAAAGACTTTTGTCATGCGTCAACGGCAAACAAAGCAGATTTAGAATGCAAAGCTTGTGCCTAATACTTCACATGCAAATTTCTGTGAAAGTTTGTGGTCATCTAAAAAAAAAAAAAAAAGCACTCCTGCCTCCCCTTTGATTCTCCGTTTTTGTTTCTGCTGCCTAATTAATTTCCCTCCCTGTCCAATTTTGAGAGGGAGTTTAAGGACACTTAAATAGTCGTGTTGGTGTGTGCGGGGGTGTTGGTGTGTTTCCAGAATGGCCTTTGTTTCATTGGAAGGACTAATTGAGCCGGACAGCATCAGGCAAAGCTCCAGCGCTGGTGCTGTAACAGTCTGTGAACATTAGGCTAAAGCTCAGGCTGCTGAAACTGCTTGTTGTTGAATTTTTTAAAGTAACTGTAATACTGATTGAAATAGTCATTAGCCGTTTAAGTCAAAGTCTGTCTGTATGAATGAGTGTGTGAATAAAGTCTCCCTGTAGTAAACGCCTCTCGTAAGGGCACTCGTGTGAGAATGTTTAACATAAGACAAGACAAGAACGTATACACACATGTACAGCTTCAGTTTTTACCTTGAGTAGAGCATGTGTATGTGTGTGTGCCTCTCTGTGTCTTGATGCTCCGTAAAGTGCTAACACTGCTCTCATTCATAATAACAACCATCAGGCGCTCACATGGAGCAGACCAAACACATTCACGGTTACATAATTAACAGCTACAATGCAGGCAAGGCCATGAAAAATTCATGGGCACTTGACGAGGGACGATTGTTCCGGCTGGTTGATGTGTAACAACAAAGCCTGACCGGTCCAAACCTCTTGACCTCCGACGAGTGGGTCACAACATAACCTGCTTCTTCTTTAGTGGTTGTGGAGAGTCACGTCTCACACTGCTGGCTGAAAACTGTGGTGACGGGCGTACGAGACAGACAGGCTCTGTGTTGTTCTGTGTATGCTATCCCACGCTGCAGTCTGATGTGGAAGCTTTGGCTGATTTGTATTATATGTACTATACTGAGATATAGCCTGCTGGGTCAAGTTACTTTGAAATGTAGTCTACAAATTACATGGCAACTTTTGTAACTAGTAACATAATCTATTGGATTACAAAAACTGTAATATAATCAAAACACTATTGGATTACTTCAAAATCAAACAACAAAAATGTGGCACGTTATACCAAAACAATGGACGCAGTCACAAAAATTAAGTTCTCTTTAAAGGTTTAGTCTGCAGGATTTAGGGCCGTCTGTTAGCAAAAATGGCATATAACAGTCATAACTATGTTTTGCTCAGTTTATAATTGCCTGAAAATACAAGTTGTTTATATCTACATGTGGGACAGGTCCTCTTCCACTAAAAGTGCCATTTTGTACTGCATTAGCCCAGAACAGACAAATCAAAAGCCCCGTTTCCACCAAACATCTTCGGTATTGTACCTTTGGAACCAAAGTAACCCCTCAGACATGGTACCTAGACCCTTGGTCCATTTAGCATTTCCACATCAAATAGTACCCTTAAATATGGGTGGGGTTGTTGTCACTCACTGCTCCGTCCAGCACTCACTGTATTTCCTCATAGATAGAACGTCTACACCTCATTTATCATCAGCAGAATTTTGAGAACAAAATAGAACAGGCTGCAGGGAGAGTCTCTCCCGATGGGATATTTAAAAATAGCAGGTTTGTGCATTTAGTCCTCCTCAGGCAAGTGCAGCCAGCCATAGCCCACAGGAACAACGCTCCATGATGCTTTTTTTTCTCCGATTGAGGATTAGAATATATGCAGCTCATATAATCCGGTCGAAATATTTTGAAACGCTTGAAGATCATTACTAAAAGTCATGCAAGAGGGACAATAAAAACTAAAGTAATGGAGTTGTCATACTGAAATTTAAGGTGTGCTGATGGATTCACATTGTCAACTCATGCATCGACTAACATTAAAAGTAAACGTTCCACCTTAAAAGTTGCTAGCAGTCGGCCTAGTGAAGTGAGTTTTTTTTCCGACTACAGCTGCTGCAAAAGGCAGCAAAACATCCTTTCATTTTAAAGTTATAGTTTTTCTAATGTATGTAAAACTTGCCACGGTATGAACAGTGGTTACAAAACCAGCCACAACTCAGCCCTGAGCAGAGTGACCATCCGCTACTGACCAATCAACGGACTGCAGTGTTCACAGCTCCACCTTTTAGTACCAGATCTGTGTGCTAGGTACCCCAACAAAGGGGGGACCAAAAATGGGAACGGTACAGAATAGTTCCATTGGCACCAT
This sequence comes from Cephalopholis sonnerati, assembly GCA_019142605.1. Taxonomy (NCBI): domain Eukaryota; kingdom Metazoa; phylum Chordata; class Actinopteri; order Perciformes; family Serranidae; genus Cephalopholis; species Cephalopholis sonnerati. The sequence goes on along the minus strand of JAGQAX010000015.1, from coordinate 24,185,459 downwards.
CCACAACTTTTCACAGTGGAAACGGAAAAATATTTTCAATGCAAATAAAATACACTTAGCATATTCTGCATTAACAGTCGGTCAAATCAAATTACCCTTTGAAAGAATATATGGGCACAAACTACAGGTGAACTGTGTGTATTCTACAACATGGAGGATGCTGTTTCTTGTGTCTAAACTTTTGTTGCTGTATTTTTTAATCAAAGACTTACACAAGAGGAGCACTGACACAAATTGGTCATCTTCCATTTTCTATATGAATTAAAATGAGTAAATACTTCTACTTACATTATCCATAAATCATTAGTCCCCCATTAACAAAACTGGCAACCTGAGAGAAGTCACTCACTTTGATATGCACGAGATCATATTTTGGAATTGGTCGAATCAAATTACACTTACAAAAACATTCTTGCATAACTGTCTAGATGCACTTTTCAAGAGTTAATAGAGAAATGGTTATTGAGAAAAAAAGTTTGATAATATTAAAATTGCCATATTTGAAAGAATCAAATAACACATAATAAAAAACTTTATGTATGTAATGCCTTTGAAAACACAAATACAAAGTGCTGTGCAATAAAACTAAACACTATTAACACAAGGAGAATTAAACAAATAACATGTCTTAAGGTCACTGAAGTAAAAGATAAAATTGAGACGGTCAAAACTAAAATCAAGATAATAAATGGGAAGTAAAACTTGATAAGATAGCAATAGAATAGACAGACAGCTCAGATAAAGTCTGGATATCTAATCTTTGACAATGCAACTATATCTAATTTCACATTATTTCAAACATAATTTTATCTGATTACAGTTACTTATTTTTGTAATCTGATTACATGTTATCCATTACTAATCATATCCTGTTCATCCATGTAAATGGGATGGACAAAACATTAGAACTCCTTCTCAGTTGCAACAAAACCACAGCCAGAATTATGATGACATGACAGGATGTATACTCTCAGTAATGTGATATAGTTTACTTTAATATCTTTAGGTATATTAGGGCATTGTGGGCTGTGTTGCAAATCAAATGTTTTGTGACAATGTTGTGTTTTTTTATGTTATCAGATATTTGCTGGGTTAGCCAAAAACAAAAATTACTGTATGTTTACTTCTTAATTTCTCAATAGATTTCACAGAAATCAATATACTGTGATAGAGGTTGTCTGCCTCTATGTCATTTTTTCTTGGTTAACTGTAATGTAGCTCAATAGCAGAAACTTTTTTCTACCTTATCAGCATTGGTGGTGCATTTTAAAGCTCTGATGTCTGGTTTCAGACAGAAGAGGAAGCGACACAGACAGTAGTCCAGAATGCTTTACATCAAGAAATACTGTCTCTTGTGTGAGAAGCAGAGCTTTTACTCAGCTCTCACTCTGTAAACAAGATAAAAAAGCTCTCTTGCTCTTAATTCAATATACGTTTCAGTCAATATCCAGATTGCTTTCTCCCCCCGGCTGCAAGACTCACAGTTGCATTGAAATGACATTCTGTGAAAGGTTTTTTTTTTGCAGTTTTGGGACATTTTATTTAAAAGTGGACAGTAGAGAGGTCACAGGAAATGAGGGGGACTGACAACATACAGTAGACCTGGCCAGAATTGAACCATGGATTTTGAAATCACAATATATAGAAAGCTTCTTATACACCAGAGCCCTTAGAAGTGTTGGAAAAAGAGGAAGTAAAGCATTAAACACCACAGATTATGTATAACAATGTGGGAGTATTTCAAGAGACCTTTAACCAGTCACTTGTGTGTGTGCTCTCCAGACGTATGGTATGGGCGGTGAGAACCTACGCGGTCTGACAGAGAAGCTGCGTGCAGTTGCTCACACCCTCCAGATGGGCATCCAGGGCCGCTGGCGCCTCAACAGCTACGACGGACGCAGCGCCATCAAGCTGACTCCTGGCGTCCTGCAGGTTGTAGTGGAGCTCATCACCTCTGCCAAAGGACTCTTCTCTTTGCTCAACAGGTTTGTAAAGAGGGAGTTATCTAACCGTTATATATACAGTACTCGAAATTCTATTTTATTCTGCAGCTATTTCTTACCCAGAAAATGTTCTCTGCTGTGTCATGTAAAAATAGTTTTGGTTTTGTTGCTGTAGTTTTTATGTAAAAAAGGATGACTGTGGGTTAAATCATTTAGAGGTGCAGTCTTTGGTGTGTGCACTGAGTTGCTGTTTTACCAGTCGTCCTTTGTAGAGAAAGTTGATACCTATTAAGTTCTCCTGTCTCTGTTTGCTTGCTTTCATTTTCTCTTTGTGTGACTTTCTAAGATCCTTAATTTGTCTTTGTTCCTCTTAATTACCTGTGTGAAATTAAATCATTGTTCTCGCTTGCAGCAAATCCTTCCACTCTCTGCCCAGACTTATTTTGAAATGTAATCCCTGTCTTGCCAGGTATCAGTTTTCCCAGCTCAGTGGATACACCACCAGCAAGGACATATTTGGATACTGCAGAGAGCTGGGAGACATAGTCCACAAGGTTGGTCCATTTATGGCTTTAAAGGTCCAGTGTGTAGGATTAAGGGGCATCTATTGGCAGTAATGGAACATAATATAATAAGTATTTTTTTGTGTGAAGAAAGGAATTGTTGTATTTTTGTTACCTTAGAATGGGCCATTTATATCTACACAGGGAGCAGGTTCTCATCCATGGAGCCTGCCGTGTTTCTACATTAGCCCAGAATGGACAAATCACTGGCTTTAGATAGGGTCATTCACATTTTTGTGTTAGCCACTGTAGTTGGCAGTCCCACTGCGAGGAGTAGCATCAGATGACACTGATTTTTTTAACATGAAACTGCTTTATTAGGTGTTTCTACTGGTTTAAATCAGCGGGGCCATTTGTTTTGGAGAGGAAGAGACCTCTGCAGATAATTCAGCTCCCGATAAATACCTCCCCTTGGTGAAACAGTGGCACACATTATGCAGGATTTATACTTGTGCGTCAGCTCTATGCAGAGCCTATGCACATGGCCTACGCTGTTTTGAGCATTTATACTTGTGCAATGGTGTGTCTGTGTCACTCTGCAGTTACACCTCAAAACAGTAGTCGGCAACAGGGTTTCTGTGAAGTGCTGTAAAGTTTAGTTGAGTCAAAACACATCCAAAGCACACATTAGACATGGCTTAATAGAGACAAATTCAAACACAAGTACACAAATCAGGTTCACTATAACTCTCAGCATTCTCAGACAAAGACTTGTCTTTATCTGGACACATTTTCCCCACAAATACAACATGCTAATGTTTTTAGCACAAGCCTATGGTATTTTACATTGTATGAATTAGCCTAGTGGCTAGCATACTTTTCCTCTACTCATATGAAGCCAGGGACAACAGCAACATTTAACAAAGTAATGCTACAAAGTTTGGCTCCATTACAGCTCACAAGGTTCCCTTATATAACAACTGTCATACTAAATACGTTTTCCAAACAAATACAAATGCTAACGCTAGTAGCACAAGCCTATGGCTGTTTACATTGTAAAAATTAGTCTAGTGACGAGCAGAGATTTCCTCTGCTCATATGAAGCCAGGATAAATCCCTGAAGGATCAATTACACACAAGACTTAAAATGCTACTTTGTGGAGGCCTTATTGTCTTCAAAATTTATTGTTTCTTATATGTGAAATAAAAGTAAATAAAAGCTTTGTTTCCACTGAGGGAAATGGTTTCGGCTTACAAAAATAGACAGGAGGTCTGCATCACTGCGACGTGTAGTTATATTTCTGAGGAGGTTCACGGCAGGCTACGGCCTAAGCTCTACGCTGATGCAGAGCCTACGCTGTAGGTACGCCATCGATTCGACGCAGAAGTATAAATCCTGCATTATCAAATTCTGGGCAGCCCTTCTGCGACAAGCCAAACAGCGTCAGAAAAACACAGATCTGTAACATAAGCTGTTTTATTCAGTGTTTCCCCCTGGTATGTTTGTGTTAGAGCAGTGAAGCATCTTCGTATAATCTGGCTCCCAGTAAAAACCTCCTGAACAATGAACACTGAGGGAATTCTAACAGGGAGAAATTTCAGCTGGTTGCAATGAGCAGTCCTCACCGCTAGATGCCACTAAATCTCCCTAAGTCTTGGACAGTGTTAAGCAGTGTGTGTGGGTGTGGGTGTGTGTGTGTAATACCTGTCCATCAGCAGCAAAATAAAAAAAAACAAAACAGTTTCTCTTTGATGCTTCAGTCACGTTACTGCACATGTGTTCACTGAAACATGTGGTGTTTTATCTTAAGAGGAAGCACACGTAAATAACCATGTTTCTAGTGGTGTTGTCCTGCACACTAAACTTCCAAAGAGGAACTACAACATGTATGATTTATTTTTTAAAATCAACCCTTAAAAAGCAGCGAGAAAAACAGAAGCACAAACACACTCCTTGCTCCTCGGCTTAGCTCGAGTAATGAATTCTTTATCTTTACATTCCTGGCATATTTGGAGGCGGCTGTACCTTGAAGAGGCTTAGGTCGGAAGGATTGCCAAAGAGGAAGTGCTGCAGTTTGTTTTTGTTTACTCCTTCACGGTAGTGTGAAATATGTGAAAGAAATGGGAGGAGAAGGAATATTTATATCTTGATGAATGTAAAGAGTGTGAGAAAAAAGAGTTCACAGGTAACAGTAGGGACAGGCCTGGATATGTTGTGAGGCCTAAGGGAGGGAGGGAGGGAAGGGCAGAGTGGGAAGCAAAGGGGAAGGCAGAGACAGGAGGAGGAGACTGAGGGAGGGATTGCACCGACTGTTAAATGACTTCTGACTCCTGGGGGAGCGCATGTCGCTGAATGAACAGCAGGGAGCAACAGGCAGAAAGACATTATTAACTCTGAAAGGTGGTGACATTAGAGATAAGTAGCCTGACAGCAGAGAAGCAGAGAAGAAGACAAAAAGAAGACAGAGCTACAGAGATAGCAACAGAATGAGAGATAATTAGAGAGAGGTAAGGAGGCAGTCAGAGGTGCAGAGGAACTGCGGGTGAAAGAAGAGGCTCAGTATTTAGAGGAGTTTATATTTAGCGCTCTATATCCAGCTTTGGACGCCTGCCCAGCACGACAGGTACAGTTCTCACCTCGCTGATTGGATAATTCCCCACAAGGTGATGCTTCTTTTGCTGCTTTTGTCCTTTGCTGAACTACGAAGAATGGGTCAAGCCCACACTCATACACATCACTGTTTTTTGCTTGCTGGTTATAATTCAAAGGTAAAAATAATTGTGTTTTGGACTGCTCTGTTTTCCTGGGATCATTCAGGCATTATTTGAGATCTGTACCAACCAGACAAGGTTGGCTTGAACCAGATTTAGCAGATAGATGAGACTTGCGGTCTGTGTGTCGGTGTACTGTAACAGTAACATTATTCTTATGGACCAGAGGGGCAGGAAGGAAGTATGGATTTCAGAGTTATTAAGCTTGTCGGCTGTGGTAGGATGTTTTTGCTGCGTGTAGTGAATCAGATTTGGGCCTCTTGACTGTTGTTTTCATTCATTGTTGGCTTGGCACTGAGTGAGTGATTAGTAAGTTAAAACCCTCACTGCTTTTGTCGTCGGTGCCTCTTAGAGTTTGATCATCGTTCGGTAATGTGTGGCTATTGTTTGCTCAATTCCTGTTTTTGAACTTCGGTACGCATTGTGTGTTTGTGCTCGCAGGTGTTTTAAAGGTGAGTAGTTTTGTACTAAGAGCATTTTGTTCAGTGAGTTCAGTGTGTCTTTAGCTTGTCAGTTATTGAATTGACAGCAGTTGGGCTCACTTTTTAACTTTCACTGTCTTTACCCTTTGAATGAGGATACAATCTTTTTTTAGTATTCTTTATTTGTACATTGAAAATGGAGTACTTTCATGTCAGTTAGGGTCATCAGTCAGAGACCTCTTAGTCCTGTGGTTCTCAAACTTTTTGTGTCCAAGGCACACCAAAGGGCAAGCCAAAATCTCAAGTTTCTGTACTTATATCTGTGCACAATGGTTTATATAACATGTGTTATCACTCTTATCACGACATAAGAAAAACTAAGACAGGTAACTTGCGTGATACTGTCTACTGACAGTTTTTTTTCTCTTTTCTTTTGGTGCTAGGTCGTCTTCACTCGTGCTTTGTTGTAATTTGTTCCGTCCAATAAAGTGATCCATCGTCCCGCTCACGGCTTTCTCCTTTTAAGTGATATCATCCCTCACACTGGCTGCCTATCAAGACATTTGATGTGTCACACACTTATAATTCCTACTAGAAAATGGCAACAAATAGGTTCCTTTTGAGGGTTTTTTAAATTTAATTTAATGAAAGTACATTTGCGCACAACATACTGATATAGTCAATTAAAAATTCATTCAGAACTTTTTGTACAGGCCCAATTGAATATTGCAATATAATGTGTGGTTATCACACACCTGGATTGGTATCATAGCACACCATTTTAGAACCACCACTTCAGAACCACTGCCTTAGTCGACTGAGTTTTCTCAAGTCGTGCAGCCGTTTTTTTGTTTTCATCCTCAGTATGCAGTGTATTTCTGAGGATATTTGTCCCCTAAAGTACGCTGCACACCCAAACCCAAGTCCTCAGGAACAGCGCTGGGCTTTTAAGCCAATTTGGCGCAGTGGCCAAACCATGGAATTAAAACTTCTGGGTCCATCAAGTGATGTCATTGGGCCCAAATAGACTTTAACCCATTGACTGAAGCCTGGTATACACAGTAAGACTTTGGGCTGTCCCAGACGAAAGATGACTGTCGTGAAAGAAACATGGCGATATCTTTGGTCGTGGCTCTAAAACGGTGATCGTACAGACTGCTCTTATGACCCTACGTCCACTAACCAACAAATAGAAATGCAGCATGAAACAATGGACTGGTGCTAAACCCAAACAAACAGACAGATTGCAGCTCATAATGGAGGCAAAACACGCTAAACGAAATGTGTGGGATTCCACCTTACATACATCAAACTTAATGTCGTGCCCAACTTTCATAGGAATAACCAGGGCCCCACCTCAGACGCTGTATTCTGTTCTCTCCATACATCTACGCCCAGACCCAGGGTGAGTGTAAGTAAGTTGGAGGCAGCTGCCTGGAGAAAGAGCAGCTTTACCCAGTCAGGCTTCAAGATACCATTATATTCTATCCTCTGTTTAGTAGTGGTAGATATACGGCTCATAGAAACTTAATATGACACAGTCTCTGGCTTTTGTTTGATATCTAGTGTTCGCAAAAAAATGTTGCATACTTCCGATCATTGTCAGTATAGTTAGCACGTTTTAGCTCTATGGGCTAACTTGGCTTGTGTACTATATATCAGTGGTTCCCCACTGGTGGGTCTCGGTCCAAAAGTGGGTTGCAGGTCCATTCTGAATGGACCACAAGTGACCGACAAATGTGGCAAGTTTGTGAAAAAACACACTTTATATTTTGAAGTACAGTGAACTGTACAATGCTTTGATTTTGAAGTGCTGTTTCCTGCTGTGGAGTAAGTGACTATCAGACAGTTTCTTGTCAGAGACAGCAATATAGCTCGATGACATGGCCAAACGCAAGTATGATGCTGAATGTATTAAACTCTGTGGACCTTGAACTACTGACTGGGGAGAAATCTGGACCCTGTCGCTGGACCAGGTGGGAACCACTGTACTATATTATGTACACAACCTTGTCCAAAATATATGGAAAAAATAAGACAGAATGGTCCAATATTAATATTAAACAGCTAGATCTGATTCGACTGACATAGTTCTGAGTCAGGTACAGCCCTAATAAATTTAGAAACCTGCACAAAACCTGCAGTGGCAGGTGCTTTGTCGATTTTCATACAGCCTTAGCAGGTGAGCTAAAAGGTCAGTTTTGGACAGCTGAGAAGAACTCGCTCCTGTTAAACGGACAAGAGAAAACGACAGGTCATATCATGTCAGTAAAGCTGTCATCATAGCATTATAATGCTGCAGGCACAGGCTTTTCAGAAGAATACTTGTAGCATGTACCAGCTGTGTCATGTTACATAAGCTCCCTATACCATCAACAGTGACGCACTGACCATTGCTCACAGACAGACTTGCAGGGTCATGAAATGTGCCCCTGGCTAATTGAGGCCGGTGTTATTCCCCCACCACCCCGTGAGGTTTTTGACGTGCTGTCAGGAGGCCACAGCTTCATCATGACGTCATTTTCTGGGGAACTGCCTCCACAGAAGCTACACCACATCCCTCATTGCAAAGAAAGGACTCTTATTTCCTGTTTGTCTGTGTGTGTTTTCACACCCCGAGGGCGATCAGGGTCAGTTAGTCAGCTGGTGTTTTTGGGATCCCACAGTGGAGTTGTCAAGTCAGAGTTTCGCAGCGTACACACGCTCAGTCTGCTTTGAACCAGCCGAGCAGCAAGCAAAGTCCAGGCGAGAGAGACAGAGAGAGACAGGGAGGATAAAAGAGGGCTCTGTGAACTGTGAACTTGGATGTGGGAGCAAAAATGAATTTCCAAGCGTTACGTTAAGGTACGTGAGCACATTTCTGTCACTAAATCTAACTTTTTAAAATGAAAGAACCATCACCTAAAAGTCATGTTAACCTTTATCTTACATTTGAAGAACTGGGAGCTACTGAAACAAATCTATGACTGTTTGTTTAAAAGGTGATATTTTGGTTATGTAATGCTTTTCTTTGACCGGAAAAATATCAAAACAGAACACAACATACTAAAAACTGCTCTATTGATGCTCAGTAAGCAATGATCAACATCTCTCTGCTATTGAAGGACCTGTTAAAAGCTTGAATATCAAAAGGACTGTACTAAAACAGCGAGCCCTAGAAGTTAAGAAAGGGCCTCATCTATGTGACCTGTTTAAAGAAAATGACTATAATAACTTATTATGTATGGTGCTGACAAAGAGAGGAAAGGAAAAATCCCATTCTGAGAGGAGTAGTAAAAGGAAAGGACGAGAGCATGGACAGGGCTGTGAGATTCGGATGAAAAGATAAGGAGCAGGTGTAACAGAGATCTACCCCCTGTCTTTTTATAGCAAGTCTGTGACCTGGTGGCAAATAGGAAATACCCACTTGTGCAATACCAATTATGTAAACACACAGGCAGAGACAGACAGGGCTTTACAAGACTAAGACTTTTGATTAATAATACAAAAAAGGAAGAAAATCAGTTTAATTGTGTCAGTTAACTGTTTGTGTTATTGCATCTTTGTGCCATAGTTTCAGCCTTTTTGTGCATGTGTGTCCATGCATGCCTGCGTGCATTCTTGTTGTCCACTTTTTTTTTCAGAGTGTTACACCCACATAATAGCTTGTCTTTGTTTCCTAGACAACTATAGAGAGAGAACAGCTTTCAGGCACAGAACGCTGCTGTAAAGTTAGCTCAGCGCCTGATCAAGCCACACACCAGCCTTCACACACACACACTAGACCTTTCTTCTTATAAGGGATATTGATGCATGTTGCTTTACAGTACGGCAGAAGGCAACAAAATGAATGCTTTTTTACCTTTTGCTGCAAATCACTGCTGTTGTTTAACTAAAAGTTGAAAGATTTCAGTTTTGTTTTCAGAGTTATGATTATGATAGCTTGAATCTTGGTGCAGGACGTGCTGCATGGGATTGTCTACTGTTTATTGATGGTGTGCAGTACAATTGTGGCTAATATGTAACTACTGTTCTACAATGAAGTGGAATAAAAGGTCAGTCTTGAATGTTGGTCTGTGTTATAAACGTTTGTGCTGTTGTTTGGGTTCAGAGCTGCTCATAAAGGCCCAAACAATATTTTTTTTTCCAGGTATAAGTGGAATATTTTGGTGGTCTTGTTTGGGTTGCTACAAGGCCAGAGCTGCATCGGTTTAATTTTATGTAACTTTACTGTCTGGTGTTTATACATCTGGTGGTGCAAAACCTGAGGCATTCCTTCAAAAACAGTAGCAGCTTTTTTAAAGGGACGTATTTTAGTTAATATCTTATCGACAGAGAAATAAATAGACGGTAGCGTGAACACGCTGGAGGCTGTCGGGACTAAACATCCAACCCACAGCTCCACATCTCACGCATTCATCCCATTTCCTCTTCTCTTGTGTCTCTGCCTCAGCTATGAAACAGTGGCTGAAGGCATCATATGCTTTATAAGTGTCATATGCTTAATACCCATGTGTGTGTGCAAATGAATTGTAATCTTATATGCACTTTAAAACAGATGGGAATGGAACAGATTTTGTTCACACTCTTAGATATTTTGACTTTTGTTTAATAGCCTCATTTAAACCAGACAGTGATAATCTTTGCGGTTGTAAGCATATGTTTCAGGGCAGAAGTGTACCTGTCGCCCACATCGCACACATCAATGTGCCATTTCCTGCTAAAGAAAAATGCAGAACAGGTTGTTCTGTTGTGGGAAGCCTCCAGTGGCGTGGCTCCAAATACGACAGAAACCGAGAGGTGTGGATATGGCTGTCTGAAGAGCAATGGTGAGAAGCTAGAAAGACAGAGGTGTTATTAATGTAGCAAAAGCAGAAGTGATGGTGTGTGGTAGAGGGTGGGGTGGCAACAAGATTTAAAACTCAGCTGCTATTACCTCCACTGCTAGATCACACTTACGACATGGATTTGGCAAAGTGATATGAGACTTACTGTGGTTTGAACCACTGTTTCAGTGTTAGTAACACTTTTACCAGTGAATTCTGTCTGCAGCATCTAGCCTACCATTGTAGTCTCACCTGGCTTTACAGCAGTTAAATGGCACTTGTTTTTATTTTCCCCAATTTGTTAAAGGTTCAAAGCATTAATCCATTCATTCATTCTCAGTAACCTTTTATCCTGTCAGCCTATCCCAGCTGACACTGGGTGAGAGGCAGGGTACACGCTGGACAGGTCACCAGACTATCACAGGGCTGACACATAGAGACAGACAACCATTCACACTCACATTCACACCTACGGACAATTTAGAGTCACCAATTAACCTGCATGTCTTTGGACTGTGGGAGGAAGCCGGAGTACCCAGAGAAAACCCACGCTGACACAGGGAGAACATGCAAACTCCACACAGAAGGGCTCCCGCACCCCAGGGTTCGAACCAGGAACCCTCTTGCCTAGCCTACTTTGTTATTAGGCCTAATTAGCAAATGTTAGCATGCTAACACACTACCCTAATGATGGTAAACATGAAAAATATTATACCTGCTAAACATTAGCTTGTTAGCATTGACACAATCCACGTGTTAGCATGCTGACATTAGCATTTAGCTCCAAGCATCACTGTGACTCTGTACACCGTCACTGAGCTGTTAGTATGGCTGTAGTCTTACAACTCCTTCTTGTGATTACCTTGAGTGTCTTGTTGTATTATGGGGAAAACATCATGGCTAAAATGAACCCTCAATCCCTTTTCAGATGCATTTACCCAGATCTGTTTGCACCAATAATATGTTGATGGTGACATCAGCAGTTGACCTTAGGGAGGTCACAGCCTCACCACCTTTGTATTTTATATTTATGTACTGTAATGATGGTCTGTTTAAAATGTCTGTGTTTAATGCATTACCAGCCATGACACTGTCACAACGGCTGGTATTGTTTTCACCATGTGTGAGTCTGTATGTGCATGTACGTCACTATAGCAAAGTGTGATCCTGTTGACGCCTACTGTGGTTTTCAGCACTGTTTGTGGACAGAATTTGTGAGTCATGACACTTTATAGAAACTTCATAGCTTAGATCAAAATGAAGGCAGAGTTTGAAGATGGGTGTGGTTCAGGCCCCAAGGAAGTGCGTCAGGTTTTAAAGCCAACTTTCATAGTGCCCAAAAAGTGGAATTATAATTTCCAGGTCCATCATGTGATGCCGTTGGGCCCAAATAGAGTTTTTCTAATGGACTTAAATTGTGAAAGAGACATCTGTAAATCAATAGACACATACTTTTTTAGCGCTATAACCCTGAAAAATGACTTGTTTCACTATCTGAATTTGTTCCATTTGGTCCAGTACCTGTTAGAAAGACTAGAGGATTTGCACAAAGGAATAATTTAATCGTCATTTAAGTTAATGGAGCGCTAAACCGGTAGTTAGCCGTTCGACTCACCAAAGTCTGTTGTGTGCTTGCTCTATGGGTCCAATGATGTAGAAGATCTGGATAATATATTATCCAGACGGTCAAACTCTTGGCTTCATGTACCACTGAGCTACTTTCATAGGAATGAATGGGGCCTTGCCTCAAAGGCTGTATCGAATTGTCTTCATACCAGTGGATCCCAACTGGTCCGGCCATGGGGTCCAGATTTCTTCCTAGTCATTACTTCGAGGTCAGCACAGTTTAATATATTAAGCATCATACTTGCATTTGGCCTTGTTGTGGAGCTAGTTTGCTGTCTTTGTCAAGTAGCTGTTTGTTAGTCACTCACTCTACAGTAGGGAACAGCACTTCAAAATAAAAGCTCTGTGCCGGAAATTCACTATACTTTAAAATAAAGTGTGTTTTTTAGAAACTTGTTCGTGGGTCACTTGTGGTCCACTCAGAGTAGACCTGAGACCCACTTTTGAACTGTGACCCACCAGTTGGGAACCATTGATGTAAAAAATCTGGATTATTTTATTTGCAGAACGTCGAACGGGGCCATGCCTCGAAGGTTGTATCCAGTTGTCTTTATATATCCATGTAGTGGTCTGAGTAAGAGCACCAGAGGTAGGGGGGTAGAAGGACAGAAGATGCCATTGGCCCTCACACTTTATGCCCCTAGCCCACATTCATTTTAAGTTGCGGATCATTGTATTGCAACCAAAGTGATCCAATCAGAAAATGGTCTGTGCTGTGAATGAAGCCCTAACTAATTCGCTCACAAGCACACCCACTGACAGTCACTGTAGCTTACAGCCAATGAGTCATGACAAGACTACGTAGCTCAAGTAGGAATCAAGATAAAGATCTGAACATCTTCAGGTGTTTACACACAACCATCAGTGGTTTGTTGTGGTGTAAATCAATATATCGCATGTTCTGCATTTCTCATCCACACACACTCAAACACCTGAGGGGAATAGCAGCACACACACAAACACACACACAGCAAACAAACACCTGACAAGTTGAGCTGACCAGCAGTTGAGACAGAAACCTCCCCCAGTCGTCCCCCTCCCTGCAGCCTGGTGTCACAGCCTTTAATTAGCCCAGAAATCCAACCGTGTTCACTGCTGATCCCTTGTTACATTTCACAGGGATTAGTTTCCCCCTTACAATCCTTTATGTAACTCATCACACCATCAAGCGTTGCAAATTAGCTTACTGTAGGTTGTAGTGGCATGTGATAATAATCTATTCAGTATGCTGTGTAAACATCTCTTCTTAACCTCTTATCATCCTCCTTCATTTAAAGCCTCCTCCTCATCTCTCCAGCTCCCAGGCCGACCCACAGCCTGTAGGAGCGTCATCAACACCTTCCTCCCATCCAGAGATTAAGCAGTTTAGTTCCACTGTGCTGACTCTAGTGACTGTGACACTGACCACTGACTTCCTGTGGTCTCCACGCATGTGTGCTTGTGGGGGATTAGTGTGAGCCTTTGGGTTTAGGGGACATTAGACACCAGGAAAGGAATAGCCCACTTGCTGTACTGCTAATTGCATAGAATACGTTTTATTCCTCTTTTCATTTATAAAGAGCACTGCTGCGATTAAAGCCAGTAAAATACTAGTAAAGGTCTGGAGTGATGCCTTTTCGCCTCAGGCCTTTCACTTCCTGACTCATGCTGTGAAGAGGAAATAGGACATGAGTTTTGAGTCAGATTGTCCCATTTCCACAAATCAATTACGGCATTAGAAAGGCAGCCGTGGTGTCATTTTGGTACTCTGCTTTGTGAAAGTGTTTGGGTGGAGCTCATGTCATGTTTCACTCTTCCAACAGAATAACACCGTCTATGAAAAGGAGAAGGACATCATATCTGTGGTAAGTACTTTTTTTTTCCTGCTCCACAATCTTAAAATAAGTCATATTAATTGTCTTTGATTTCATAAAGGATTGGATGAGATATTCTTGATAGTAAATGGTGGTTTGTTTCACCCTGTAGTGCCGTCAGTTGGTGTCAGTGTGTGATGAGATCTTGAACTGCAGCCCAGAGACGCTTCTTACCCACACTGCTCAGCTAGAGAGTGTCGACCTAGTGCCTGTGTCACCTGGTGATCAGCTGGTAAAGCCTTCTTGCTCTTAATAAGTCTGACCATTTGTCTTGATTAAATGCAGAATACATGGAAAATCTCTCTTTATGCTGAGTAGATTCAAATGCTAACACTTCTACTGCACTATGTCTTATAGCATTTACGGTAAACGTAACACGCTGATGTAAATTTAACTCTTATATGGAATATAAAATCAGAGGTTTTCTAAATGTGCCCCCCTAAAATTATTGCCGACCCCCCCTACTGGCCCCCAGGTGAAAATAATTGGAGGCTGACATTACTGTCTTTATGAGGCTGTGGCATACTGACCTTTTAAGCTAAGGTGGTGCGAAGGTAGTAGGTATATTGTGAAACTACACAAACTAAGACATCCTTTAGTAGCAGCCATGTTGTTGTAGCTTGTTGAGAAGCAGGCCCCAAAGTCAGGCTAAAATTTGGCATGGTAACAACCAAGATGGCCCTTTTAATGGGTCCTTTGAGTCCTCACCTCAAGATGTCTTAACAAAAATGGGTTCTGTGGGTACCCACAAGTCTCACCTAAACCTGAGAGGGCCTTTTTCCATGTTTTGGTCCCTTACAAACACTGTGAAAAATTCTTGGGGCACCACTGACCTTAAGTCAGTGGAAGATGCGTTGTAGTAAAGCTGCTGGATTTTGGACACAATTGTCCCTCTGTCCCCTACCACCCAAACTGGTCTGCAGTCCACTGCAGTCCATTAAGCAAGAGAGTTAGTCGGTCACAGAAAGACTTACTCAGTTTGCATCTAAGCGCCTGGTCGAGTGTGGCTTGACGAGGCTGGCTACTAGCGCTAGCATCAGAGGCTGTGCTAGCTCAGACCTGTGGGTTTGCTGCTAAATGCTTTGCATTGAGGTGATATTTAAGACTTGAAGTACTCCGATGATACAAAACTTCCTGACTGCAGAAATGGCAAAGGACAGTGCTCCTATCAGCAGTTCCATCTGGGTGTTTTTCAAATGTAAATGTTCCATTCAAGGGGCCAAGCAAAGCCGCTGTGACCTTGAAGGACGCACTAGGTTAAAGGATGCCAAGGAAAACGATTTATCAGCGTTCATTAAACATAATTAGCAAGTTATTTTGATAGCCCTAATAAATAGAAATATACAATATGCAGTCCCTCCCTTCTTTTCTTTCCCTAATGAATTGTTGGTTCACTATTATTATTGTCATTTACTGTTTACTATTCTGATCACTACTCAGAATAGTAAATAGTAAAAAATACAACTAGATATATATTTTAGCAAGGTATTATTTTAAATTGAAAAAAAGAACAATTTACTGTAGACCACTGGGTGCTGATGCAAAATCTTGCAATAAGAGTGATATATATACAGTGATACATGTATAACTCTGAAGATTTAGTCTTTATTACATTAATTTCCTTTTCACTCTGTAAGCTTTCGTTAACCATTTTAAAATGCTTTCTGAAGACGTCTGCGTCTTCTTCACTTCCCTGGTCACCTCTGGATGTTTATCTTTTTGTTTATCTCATCTGTGCAGCATATCACCATCTTAATATTAACATTATTTAAAAATTCTCTCACCATGTTGTCGCTTCACCTGTTCCTTGACAACCAGCTTTTATTCTGTGTCTTTTTTTTTTACTCTCTTTGTCACTTTCAGTATTTATTCTCTGCCTTCATCACTGTCTGCAGTTTTCCATCATCATCTGGTTCCACTCATCACCTCTTTCATCTAACTCAAGGTTCTCCCTGTACCCGCTCCTATTCTCTTTATCCTCTCCGGCACCTTCTCTCACGTCAGTGAATTTTTCATAAACAACTTTTGTTCCTGCCTCTTCTCTCCTCTTAATGCTTTAGCGTTCAGACGCTATATTCAGTGCAACAATTAGAGCCCTCTTCTTTGCTTGTTATCTACATAATCTAGTGTGCTTTTTGTTTATTTCTAAGTAACCGTTTGTCCAATTTCCTTTACCCTTTTTGCACTCAGCCCATTAGCTAAAAATCTCCCATGTTAGATGATAATAGCGCTCCAATTTCCTTGTGCTCGCTCACTCGCTCGATTGGCCTTCCTAATCATCTCCAGTGTGTGTTGTCTTAAAAGCAGATTTTCTAGCTTCACTTCATCACCTCTGATACTGAAACATACATTTAGTTTGTTTCCATAATTGCGTGTGTGTTTCTGGGTGGCTGCAGGTGGGTAAGAAGACTGGGTTTTAGCTATAACTGTTGAGAGTAATTCGTCACAATTTCTCTGCAGTGGAACAGGATAATTTTAACAAATGTGCTCAACAACTAGCAACAAAACTTGATTATCTTCGTCTGACAGAGAGAAATAGCTCGGAGCATGTCAGAGATAACGAGGTCTGCCCTCTAATTGATTAAAATAATGGGAACTAAAGACGGAAAAAAAGAGAAGTGAGAGGCCGGAAGAATTATAATTTACTGAATGTACAAAACCTGCTCCATTCATAATGTGAAAAGAAAAGTAAAAGCTCGAGCTGATCTCATTCATTTTCCTCAAATTTAAATTCATTCCAGTCACAAAGGAGAAGGTTGAGATCAAGAGAAGAAGTGAAATCCTTTTTAAGCTTTGACACAAATCAGTTGTGATCTGAGGCATGAATATGTCTGTTATAATTTGTACGTGTAGTGTTAGGACGTGACTAACAAAATTGTAACTCAGCTAATATCCTTATCCACTACTGGTTATGTCTTTGTTTAAAGCAGAGCAAAACTATGTGGGTAGTTAGCACTTAGGTGACAAATTTCAGATTTGGCACATGTAATTTTTGGTGGTCATTCATAGGTCAAAGGTCAAGGTCACTGTGACCTTGTCTGTCTCATTTTTGTGAATGTGATATCTCAAGAACAGCTTGAGGGAATTTCTTTAGATTTAGCGCAAACATTCACTTGGACTTGGATTGGATTTTGGTGGTCAAGGGTCAAATTCGCTGTGACCTTGCATCCATCTCATTCTCCTAAATGCAGTATCTCAAGAACAGCTTGAGCGAATTTCTTCAAATTTGGCACAAATGTCCACTTGGACTCAACAGTGAACTGATTCATGTTTGGTGAACATAGGTCAAAGGTCAAGGTGCCTTTGACCTTGTCTGTCTCATTCTTGTAAACATGATATCTCAAGGACGTCTTGAGGGAATTTCTTCAAAGTTGGCACAAACTTGGACTCAGCAATGAACTGATTGGATTTCAGTGGTCAAAGGTCAAGATAGGTGTGACCTTGCATCTGTGTTATTCTAGTGAACACGATATCTCAAAAATACCTCAAGAGAATTTCTTTAAATTTTACACCAACATCCACTTGGAGTGAAGAATAAACTGAATTAGAATTTTGTGGTCAAAGGTCAAGGTCAGTATGACTTCACAATCTATGTCTTTGGCCAAAACTCAGGAACTCTTTTGCTAATTATGACAAAACTTCACGCAAATGTCTAACAGGATAAAATAATGATATGATGACATTTTATATCCAAAAAGTCAAAGGTCACCTTCACTGTGACATCATAATGTTTGGCAAAAACACTTTTCTGGCCATTATTCAGTGTCATATCTCAGGGGGGGGTCATATTTAGTCAGAAACTGTATTGGTGACACTAATCGTGGGTTCCCACCTTTAAACTGTGCTGATTGTATAGATCTTCTGTGCTGTCGGGGGGAAGATGTGTGTGAAGCATCCATGTGTGTGAAGCATCTATGTGTTTACAGACATTGATGTAAATTCTAGTCTAAAAATGATTTGTCTGCATAAAAATGTTATCATTGAGTCATATAAACTTTATAGCTTTTGAAATGCCGTGATACAGTAATGCATCAAAACTAATGCCAGTAAAACCCCTGGATTATTTTTAGCAAATAAATTGACAGATTAATAATCATAGTCAGTAATGGTGGGAAGAAATGTTTTCTGAGGCTCTTCTCTTTTTAGTTCAAAGTTAAAATCCATTCATGTTTCTGCTGCCATGTGATACATATTGATCTTAATGTGGGCGTTTTGGGGTGTGATTTGTTGGTTCCCTCCACGCCCATTATGACTCAAAAATAATCCATCAGGGCCGGCTGAGGGGTAATTACACGCTGAGCCATCAATACATCTGGAGACAGACATCAATATCTCCACAGACTCCATCAGTGATGACAGTATCAAGATAGAGCAGTGTTTATGTGTCCATTGTGGTGACTCATTTTGACTCAGTGATGTGCAGCACTGACACTCTGTATTGCAAAGTTGCTCAAATATGCAGGTTTATCTGTGTCTTTCTGTTTCTCTTAGGGGATCGAGATAACCTCCACCGGCTCCATTAACCACTACGTGACCGGAACTGTTGCTGAGGTCAGATTCTTCCGTTTACTTTCACTGTTGACTCATCCCATAAACCACACAGGGTTAATAACCATCTCAGTGCTCTTAGCCAATCCTCTAAAGAGCAGCGTGACTTAAACCTCTGCTCCTCTTGAACTCCAGACCAAAAGGTTAACTTCAACTACAATTTGTCTCTTTTAAAAAGAGCTCGGGCTCCCATCTAAAGGAGTCTCACGATGTTTTATTCCTGAACCGGTTGTGTTCAAAAGTGTGCTGGCATGTTGGAGTTTAACAGGTTGCAAGCTGTGACTCAGGTCTGTCACATATTTCTGCAGGAGATAACACTTAGATAACACCCTTGTTTCCACTTCTCTGATAGGAAGGTTTCGATCTGCTATCGCTTGTCTGTCTGGGTGTCTTATGAGGAAGGAACTGGGGGTGTATTTTCAGTTGCGTGGAGCAAAACTAAAAAGGAAGAATCACCAGTTTGATTTTTCTTGTCTCCAAAAACACATTAACTTTTGTCTGGTTGTTTTCCGAATCAGTATACAGCGAACTCTGGAAACACAACATTTTCATTTGCATTCATTTATCATGAAAGCACGAGCTCCGGACTAGGCAGAAATCCCCATGGAAGTACTTTTGTGTGACACATTATTTTTAGCTGTTGGCTTATCTTTCTTTGCCTCACTGCTTTGAAATTGAAACCAATCTGAGCCCTTCTGCTGCAGACGCTTTGCATTTATAAATATCTACTTCGGGTTGATTGGGCCAAATGTTGCTGTCTGCAAACTGCCTGTAAACAAAGAAACATCTTGCAGAACATGACACATCACAGCTCATAATATCTATGTGTGTGTGTTTGTTGCAAGTCCATTTTACTTTAAATAAGGTTAAAGCTTTATCTGTACATTGGAGATAAACTGTGCAATAGCATACATTTTTACAAGCCATATATGTCCAACAGACTATCAGGCTACTTTTTCCTGAACAATTTGATCATGTCACACTTACAGTATCTGATTGTTAAACAGGATAAAACCACAAGGAAATCTATATCTATAAAAGCTTCTCCGGGAAAATCATCCCATAGAAGGAGCAGAGATACATGATTCTGAGAGAAAGCCAAAGATCAGTCGGATAAAAGGGAGCTGGTAACATAAACTCTGGAGCGATGGAAAGACGGAGTGAGTGTTTGTCAGCCAGGATAAGGAGGGCTTGTAAAATGAGTGTGAGGGCAGCTGTCCTGTGGGACAGAAAGATGGAGATGTTATTTTTCCATGATGTCAACAGCAAAGTACCCTTGACTCCCCTGCTACTGCAGTTAGAGACGTGGACACTGGCCACGAACACACACAACACAGCTGGCGTGCGTCCTTGTGCCTCACACAGAGGAAGTACCCGTATAATTATAAAATCAACCTGGGTAGTGGAACGCGTCCACAAAACCATTGTTGTGTTTTGATGGATTATATTTGGGTTTCCTCAGGACAACATTAGGGGTGGGCAATTTTATTATTAACAGTTTTATTGTTATTTCTAATCAGATAAGAAAGGCACAAGAAAGAAGATCAACGAGACAGAAACAAACAGTACGAAGCAAACAGTAATTTTAAAAAAAGGATGGGGAGAGTTAGCAAGGCTGACATTCATGTAGCATATGTAACATACATTGGATCTCATACCTCCATTGTATACAAGCCTTTTTTAAAAGTGTACAGACAGTGTCCCAGTTGTCTTCCAGCCCGTATAGAAGTCTTTTAACAGGCAGGCTGCCTGTTTCATGTTTAGTAAGTTCAGGTATTCCTTCAGCGAGGAGTCCCTTGGGAAGCAGGCTGCTTTCCCTCCAGTTCAGAAGAATTAGTCTCTAGTAGATAAGCAACCCAGTGTCCATAGACGCTCGAAAGTTACCCCAACATTATTGTCTAACTTCAGGCTCAGCAAGCATACTTAGGGGCACACTGGGTATCACTCCAAGCAGAGTGTTTTAACAGGTGGTCAGTCCCAGAGCAAGTGGAATAAAGAACCTCGGTTGCCACAATTTTGCCACTATAAATCTTGCTGTTTGTCATCCATCTTGGATAATCTAACAAGACTAATTTACAGTATGCTCTCCACAGAATCTTATAATGTATACTTCTAAGATCTCAGAGCCGACCTCCAAATTATGTCCCACTGGGAAGCAGTCAGATATATTTAGGTCGTGCTCCCAAGCCAGCTGGACAGAAAAATGTGCATTAAGTGCAGCTATAGACATTAAGTATTGCCAGGGTTGCCTTCTTTAAAGGCTGATCCCACTCTGAACATGAGGCAGGAACCGCTCCCTTCTACACATTTCTTATTTAAAATAAAAGATAATGGAGCATATGTTAAGAGGCAAGAGTCCAAGAGGTCAAACTGATTATGAAGTTGTTAAAATGGAAACATTTTTTCACTCAATATTTGTCCAACTGTAGTAATGCCTCGTCTCTGCCATGATTTATAACTTAAAGTGTTCCCTCCAGCCGAAAGAATGGGGTTACACCAGAGTGGGCAGGATGGAAGGGAGAGCCCCTCAATGCTAAGTCTCCTGTGCAGCTGCTTCACAATAGAGCAATAGAGCAGGGGTAGATGATTTAATATAAGGTAGCTGGTATATACCTGGTAGCTATTCCTTTTAATACTTGCAGTTGTATTACATAATTGCACGCAATTAGATCGACCAACAACAGACATTTCTGTCTGTTGTTTCCACTTATTGTATCCACTAAGAGTTTTCACTCTGTGCCCAGAACATTTGCTTTATCGCTTTATATATTGATGTTGATATAGTTACACTCAGTGATTAAGGAATTTATTTCAGGGTCCTAAATCATTTATATCTTATAAAGACACTGTAAAGGTTTGCAAATTATGATTAACTGCCAGATCAGAGGAATAACTCTTACAGCTATCACTGGAGGCATTATGTTATCAGGTTGCCCCCCACATGTCCGTTTCCTTGGTGTCACCTTTGATCAAACTCTTTTTTAACCAACATATCAAACACATCACCAAAACATCCTGCTTCCGTTTCAGAAAGATCACCCACTTCCTCCATCCCTCTCGTTTTGAGCTGCAGAGATTCTCATGTAGGCAATCATCACCTCCAGACTGGACGATTACAATAGTCTCCTTTATGTTTCATCATCCAAAACACTCAGGAAACTACAATATATCCAGTATTCAGCTGCTCTTCTTCTCACACACTCTCGCACCTATGACCACATCACCCCCATCCTGCATAGCCTCCGCTGGCTCCCCATCCCCCAGTGTATCCACTTCAAACTCCTCCTTATCAGCTATAAAGCCCCCCACAACCTGGCTCCTCCACTCTCAGGTCTGCTAATGCCAACCTCATGCCCCCCCCACCCCCATCAGGACTAACCACCTCACCTCAGGGGTCAGGGCTTTCTCAACAATGGCTGCAGCATGGGTGTAGGGCCCAAGACAAATTTCCCACTCTGTGGGACAATAAAGTTAATCTTGAAATCTTAAATCCTCTTCATTGCTGCTCCCACCCTCTGAAACTCACTCCCTAAACACATCAGAGACTCCCCTCTCTCTCCACCATCAAGAAATCCCTCAAAACACACCTCTTCAAACTGCTAACAACTTCTAAAAAACTGCGTTCTTCTTCTCCCTCTCGGCACTGTTTTCCTTCTTATGGATTATTTCATTTTTGTTTTTTCTTTTGCTTTGTTGTTGTTGTCTTTGAGTGTCCCAAAAAGCAGTATATAAGTCCAGTGTATTGTTATTATTATTATATCTTTTGTGCTGCAGCATCTTAGATGGATGTTTGTGAAGCATCCTTGTTTTAGAATATGTAGCATTTTTGCAGCAACATCCATATTTGACACATTGTCAATGTCATTGTCCTGGCTACATGAGTCTGGACAGACAGGGATGTAAACTGTTGATGCAACTTGACTGGTTCTCAGAGGCATACAACCATGAGGCGGTAATTGCAGTTGGAAATGCTTATATCCATAGTCTATAGACAGTAGACACAAAAAAACAACAAAAATAATATATCAAAACTGCACTCTTACTGTGTGCAACAGGAGCTGATAAAACAAGCCCTCATACCTAAAAAAAAAACTCGCCTACATCCACAACATAGGTAAAAATATACAGTAGTACACCACTAAGAACATAATTAGTCCCTTAAGAGTACAACACAAATCACCAAAAGTTTTTAGCTGGGTTTGTTTATTATGAGTTCTTATTTGTATATCTGTTTGCAGCCTTCAACTGATGCCTATCTGAAGATTTTGGCTGGTGATGAAGTGATTCAAGTCAACGACCAGATAGTGGTGAGTGTTACAGTATGTGTACACATGCCTCAAATGCAGCATGTTGCACTGCTGCACTGCATTGTGTATGTTTGGTCCTCTCAGTCTTCAGGTGTACAGTCTGTTTTAGATCTAAAGTTACTGAGAGAAACCTCTGTGCATGCACTGTTCCTGCAAAGTGTCTCCGTGTCTGAAACAATAACCTTCAAAGCGGAATAATTATTTGTTTTGCTGCGTCAGGTGGGCTGGAGCAGAGCTAACCTTGTGAAGAAGCTGAAGGAGAATCCCAACGGGGTGACTCTGGTCCTGAAGAAGATTCCTGGGTCTTTGCGACGCAGAAATCCGCACCAGCTCTCCTCCACACAGGTCAGGGATTATCAAAGTCCTCCTCCACTCGCCTTATTACTGCATCTCAAGTAGCAAATGAGAGTTTTAACTGTACTGAATGTGCTTTTCTGATTTCTAAAGACAAGTGTGCTCAGTTCTGCTGCTAGCAGACGGTCATGATCATAATGATGCTCATTCATTTCCCCTTGACCAACACTTTGGTCTGTTATGCGGTGTCTTAAAGGGGACCTATCATGCTTTCCCTTATTTTCTGTCATATATACAGTATCGGATGTTCATGTTAAATGTGGCCAAAGTGTAAATAATGAGGTGCAAAAGTAAACCTTGTGAGCAAAAACCTCAGGTTTCCTGATGTTCTGAGTTCTGTTTTCAATAGTATTTCTACTTTGAAGACAAGCTGATGTCAGCTTGTGACAGATTTCTTTGTATAGTCATCTGCTCCAGGCACACTACTGCAAGTATTTACAATACATATATACATGTAGCTACAGGCTAACTTCAGGGAAACATGTAGTCTCTTGATTTTGGATCATGTTCCTGCTGGAACATGTGCAAATGTTAAGATTTGCTTTGTAGCTTTTACTGTTGATTTTTCACAGTACAGTCATTCCTCAGCTGCAATAATGATGCAGAGACGCAGACAGCACAGATGCGAAAGACCAGGAAATGCTGACCAGTCAGAGCAGACTGGGCTTTTTCCAGGAGGGGGGCTTAAGCCCAGTTCAAGCCAAAGATTCGCAATGAGACGAAACCGATGTAGAACGTTGCAGAGAAAGTTTGCAGCAGTGTGAACTGGTTGGTTTGAGCTCGCCTCAAGCCAGCTGATGTGGTGTATGTCACCTGCAACTAGTCAAATCGCTAGCGGCTGGTTTTAGAAAGTAAAGCATGTCACCTGTTTCAATAGCCAATCAGCTTGTAGTGAAGTCCACTGGTCAAGTAAAATGGCCGCAGATAGCGTGTTCACTTGCTGTAGCAGGCGCTCCGTCCCTGCTGAGCTCTGTTTTCATCCTCATGTGTGCCAGTGTATGTACTTATGCCCCAACAGACATACATTCTTATTGACTGATTAATTGCGGCTGCTTACTATTATTATAAATGCAGTCCGTCTGATGCTCGTTTTATGTTTGTCACCAATTCATCACTACCACAAATGCAGCTGTATCCAGTATCTCACTGTCACTATCCTCATTCATATTTTAAGAAGCTACAAATGATATTCAGCCACAAAATAAGCCTGGAAAAAATGGAAATCAGAATGGAAGTACAGAGAGTTCTTGCATAGAGATACATCGTCTCATCTAGTTGCATTGGTGTGAATGTTGCAGAACAGCACATTGCAAGTAGTTGCCTGTTTCAACTCATTTTGTTGCAAATCTTTGGTCTGATCTGGATATTTATGAGACAGGCGCCAAAGCAGAGCGTCTCAGTCAGAGGGTGATAACAGGAGTTCCAGCACAGACAGAATGAGGAGAAAAGAGATACAAAATACAAGTGTGAACCTGAAACTGAGCATAATAGGCCCCCTTTAGAAACATAAGTTTAGATTTCCATGAAAATTGCTTCAGATGCTCCTGGCCCAAAAGAAAAATCCACACATAAGGAATGTCAAAATCTCATTTGCTGATCACCTTGTTGATAAGAAGATTTATCCGTTCCAGTTTGGACACTAAATTAGCAAACTAATTTTTTTTTCTTTCACACAAATATCTAAAAAACTTTGAAAAAGAAGAAAAGCAGAATTTCACTGTGTCAGCTCCATTCAGCACTTTTAGAATATCTTGATATTTAATGAACAGTATCCATCAATACATCATTTGCTGTCAAACACAGCATCTTCACCAACAGCCACATTCTGACAGAACATTAGGAGAAACTGTGCATATCATCACTGTATACCAGTATGCACAATTACTCATGATGAGCCCACACAGGCACTTCAACATTTCTCAGGATTGTCATTCTTCTTGTTACTCATGCTTTGCCTCCAGAAGCTTGTGGGCTTGAAAACTTCATTTGGAAATTGTGTAATCGTTTGTGAAGCCATTAGAATAAACCCCAAGCCAACAGCGTTATTGTTGCACGTGTACAATTTTCATTTCCTGCCACTTAGTTTCAGTTTAAGATAATTACACCCGAGAGTGATGCATCAAATCATCCTCTAGAAACTGGATTGTTTACACGGTTCATGTCAGAGGAACCTGAAGCATCCCTGTCACGAGAATCCTCTCTTCCATTTCCGTTTAGCATCTCTCGGGATCCGTTTCCATGAAAACTTACTCTCAGTAGTCTCTATGGCGACTGTTGTACACACTGGATTACATACTGAATCTGAGACAAGAGTACACACACACTCTGTGCATTTCGCACATCGCCTTGTGACTATTGCCATGTTATCTCAGATCTCGCTGCCGCCGTAGGGTGAGAAAACACACATAAGGAGATGTGAATCAGCTGTGTGTTTCAGCTCCTGTTGCCCTCACCGGCTGCCCGAGACTTTCACAGACTGTGTGCGTGTGCGTCAGTGTCTGTGTTGTTGTCTCATCTCTTAAAGCAGAGTGAGCAGATGGAGACCTGAGGAGAAAGCTGCCATTACAATCCGCATGACACTCGCCTCCTTACCCCTCCACTTACCCCTAAATACACACTCAGTTTAGTGTGCGCATTCAAATGCTTGTATTCTCTCGGTTTCTTTTCAGAAGGAGGAAGAGGAGAAAGAAGAGAGTTCAGAGGAGGACGAGGAGGAGGAGAATCAGAGGCACTCCATATTTGAGAGGGTAGCAGCTTCTGTCAGATCCCTGTCTTTTAGGTGAGAATATAAATTAGTTTTACTCCATTAATTAGCAGTTTATTTAAATAATTCTGAGTGTGTTTGGTCACTGGGGGCAACACTGGATATTAATATTTAAATTTTAACCAACCTGAAGCTTCCCGTCACAAGAATCCCTTTCTACTTGTCCTTTAAGTGAGGGCATAAATCATCAAAAGACAGCCACTGCATTAAGCTAAATGATTTACCTGACCAAGATAAATCAATGTGCCACACAAAGAAACACAAAATGTTTGTAAATTAAAGTTACCATGGGGAAATTGTGATTCCTGGCTGCATTATGGAGCAATGTCTCGGTGTACTCACACGCTAACCCCTGGTTTCCATTGGGTGCAGCTGATCACAATGCTTGTGACTCGACGGGATGCGCCGCATCGCGTTTCAGAAGCATCTCATATATCAACATATATTAGTGTACTAATAAGCTGTAAAACGAGAAAGTTTGGGACCCAGCTGCCATGTTGGACACAACACTGTCCACCAGCCGGACCAGCTTTTTCATTTTATTTAGCATTTTTCACACTTATCTGCCTCATTTAGTGCGGTGTGGATAGTGACAGTTTTAGTAAATATGACATTTTTATTAATTTATTTATTTTTTAAATAAAAATGACCAACTAAAGCTTTAACAGCACATATTTTTTTCATTTGTCTGGCTCCAGATATAGAACTTTAATGACATTTAAAGCCAATTTCACTTTTATATTACCTGTTGAGAACCTGTTTGAACATAACACAGATTTAATAAGATGCATCCAATGACATTACTTACTAATCAAGTAGTTTTTTAGGATGTACTTTTTTACTCTTTGTAATCAAGTATTTATTTGTATGACTAATTTTTTTAAAGAATACATGACATGACATGACAAATAAAATGAGTAGTTAAAAATGAGAGAAAAAATAGTGGGCATCACATTGATCCCTAACCCTTGTTACCTCCTACAAGCACAGACAAATGTGAAGGTTACAAGCAGGCTGATTTACAGGCAATGTACGCAGACTGGCTAATCCAATTTAGGAAACTCCTGTAAAATGGAAGATGACAGTGTAGGTCCAGTGTACTTGTAAAAAGACTCAGCCAAGGAGTGAAGCATACAGGAGATATATTCATTGGGAACACACTGCATTGTAAGATTGTGCCACATCTTTTTTGGAGCAGCATCCTTGGACCAAAAGAGCAGAATATTTTTCCTGGCATCAAAAGTCAGAAGATTGAAGAGTCTCTTATGTTTGATATTTGTAATATGACCACCCAGGAGACCCAATAAGAGGCACATATAAGAAACATTGAGTGTTTACAGAATTATTTTATTATCAGGAGAAAACTCCACATGGTACCTTTATTTGTAAAACACCATACAATGACCAGAATATGCTAAAAAAGAAAAGTGAATGAAACAATTTCTTGGAAGAAAATCATCTTGTCGTACCTGCGCTCTCATCTAAAATACATCCTGTCTTGAATTCTCTTGAAGTGCTTGAATTTCTCATGTAACCAATAAAAAGCAAGTCTGTTCAGGAGCGTCATAACTCTACATCCCCGAGCATGTTAGACGTAAGTTTGGTTTGCTAAACCACCAGTGATTTACTCATCAGAACACAACCTCCCACAGACCCTCGTGAACTCATTAATCTGCCAGGACCCTGTAGGTTTGCCATGAGGTCACACTGCAAATGCCATAAATTCCACCGTGCACACCCACAACCCACGGCTGACTGGAAATGAGAGAATATGAAGAGATGAGCCGAAAGATGAATAGATGAGGGAGGTTTGAAGAGATGAAGAAAGACACAAACAAGGGGGAGAGAGAAAGGAAAAAATGGGAGAAGGGAGGAAAAAGAGTGATGGAGAGGCGAAAGGAGACAGTGAGAGCTGATGGAGAGCAGGCGTACTCAGACAAATGGAGGGAGTGGGCGTGGATGGTGCATTAAGGTTGTAAATAATCCTGTCACATCCTGATAAACTACAACTGCAGTGTAAAGAAAAGAAAAACGAGTAAAAACTTCACTGGCAAAGTCATATTTTACCTCTTTAACTTCCTCTTTAGAGACGCCACAGGTTGTTCATGATGTTTCACCAATCTTAAATATCAGACAGCACCTGAATGCACCATCAGTGAGTTGATAATTGGTGTTGTGATCCACGTCTGTGTGTTTTTCCACTGCAGGAAAGCCATTCACGGGCCAGAGGTACAGCAGCAGCCTATGGGACAGGAGGAGTCAGAGTTGGCCTCTGACAGGGAGCGGGAGGGGAGTCTGACTCTTACCTCATATCAAAGCCAACAGGGGGGGCTGTCACTGCTGTCAGCCTCAGGTGAGACACACAGAGGGAGCTCGGGGCTTCAGCAAGAGAGCATCTTGTTTCCATTGTGGAGGCAGGATAGTAGATGGTACATAAAGAAGAGATGGTTTTGCAAAGACAGCAGTTCTTTGTTAAAGAGACGTGAAAGAATAATTACTTTTTTTATCCCTACTAAAAGAACAGAATTTTAAGGATTGTCGAGCTGATGTTGGTCAGCATTTTACAGTAACATTGTGATTTCACATAGATGAGACGTAACAGATTTAGTAGCACTTGTACTGTGCACAATAAGGAGATTTGTCGCCTAGATACAGTGAGAATATTAAACGTAGATCACTGACTGTTGACACAAAGTCAGTTTGAATTATAATGTCAGGTTAAATAGCTCATACATTCATGTGTCATTCTCAGGGGAGTTTGAGAGTTTGGACCCTTCAAGACTCTCGCCAGGACTAAGAAAAGACCGCTCTCCGTCACCCAGAAGTCCGTCTCCATCCCTGGGATTTGGGACTTTCAGAAGTCCCTCACCTCAGGGAATCGACCAACAAAGAGCCAGCGTCAGTTCCTGCCCTGAGATGGTGGGACACATGGTAAGAGAAGGGAGAAAACTTTTACTACCAGACATTTAAAACATCTTGAAACTTTGGTAATGTTTACATTTGAATCAACACTGAATAAACTCTTTGGGTTTGTCTTTTCAGAGCAATAAGGACGCAAAGAAAAGCTCAACAAAAGGTAAGAGTTTGCCGTAATGCTATGATACATAAATATAAGAAAAATAAATCAGTTTCAATGCCAGGACCAGGTTGCAGTGATTGGAGGCAGCGTCCATGAAAGCAGTATAGGGAATAAACATGCCCAGAGTTTCTAGAAAACCATTTGATTTCCCAAATGTGGTGCCATGTGAGGAAGAAACAAGAGGAATATGTAAAAGTTTTAGTGTTTATTTTTTGAAAAATGTGTTTGTTGATCATTTTCTGCTCATCTTCTTCCCCTCCTTTGATTCTCCCAGGGTCAACGACGGCTATGAGTCGGCGCCGCGTGTCCTGTCGTGAACTGGGTCGACCTGACTGCGACGGCTGGCTGTGGAAGAAGAGAAAGGAGAGCAGCGTCTTCCTCACTCAGAAGTGGCAGCGCTTCTGGTTCATCCTCAAGGGACCTTCCCTTTACTGGTACACCAGCCAACAGGTGGGAATAAAATGATGAGAGAAGTTAACCTCTGAAGTGGTACCGTATTTTCTTTAGTGTGTAATCACCTGAACATTAAAATTGTGGTGTTTTTTTCTGCAGGATGAGAAGGCAGAGGGTTTTGTTAATATATCCAGCTACAACATCGAGAGCGCCGGAGAGCACAAGAGAAAATAGTAAGTATGAACTCAGTGATCTATCAAATTAACATGCTCTTTATCCAGATATATGGGAGCGTTTGTATTTTATTGGTGTTATCAAAGATAGGGTGCTGTAATCACAAAGAATTTTAATGGTTTTGACGCCACTGGGTAGTTTGAAACAGAAACTTTACTGTCCCTGTGCACAGTGGATGCTCTGTTTTGACTTTATGCAACTTGGCGTACGTGATATACGTGATGCAGGAATCTGTGCAAAATAAAAACTTGTATCCATTTTCAGAAATAACCGTTAAAGGGAAACTTTGGAATTTTTCTAGTTCCCCATGTTGTGTATCAAAGTGACTTGTGGAGACAGCAACTTTTTAAATTGGTTCAGTATTGACAGAGGCGGCTGCAGCATCAAAACAGACTGAAGTGTGATCCCTACGGGCAATTGTGAACTGTCAATATATGTTCTATTAAAAGAGCCTGTCTTGGCCACAGACAGACATTTTGTTATTAGGAGTGTCTGACAGCATTACAGAAAAGCCCCTAGAGAGAAATGAAATGTTTTGCCTTACCTTTCACTGATCAGAGGCCTGTACTACGAAGCCAGTTCAATTTAGCCAGGATATTCAGCATCAGTTACCATGGTGATTTATCCCCGTAAAAAGAGAACTAGCTTTGCAGTACTGAAAACCCAGAGTTATCCCTGAAGTTACCTCGCTAACTCTAAATCCTGCTTCGTAGCACAGGCCTCTGGTTAACTTCAGAGTATCACATCACAGCCTGCCAACACCCCAAACTCCGCCCAATCACTGAAGAAAAAAGTATCCATGAACAAAAGGTAAAAAACAGTAAGCTATATGCTGTAGGTCAGGAGAATCAAGCTTTGTGACATGATGCTCAAAACTAAAATTACTTTCAAACCAGACTTCAAGATTTCTTGCAGCAGGTTTGATATTATCCAGTAATACTGGACCAGTTTCAAAAATCGTTGGTCTCATTTGTCACATAGATACAAAAACACGGGGGAAAAAAAGGGTCCGGGTTAAAAAATACAGACGTTCCCCTTTAAAGAAAAAGCTTCTGTTATATCTGAATCTGAATTTATGGAATAAATCTCCTCTGACAAAAGAGATGGAGAATGAAAATTGTATTGTATGTTTTATGTTTTCTTCTCTCTCTGTTCTTTCACCCTACAAGTGTGTTTAAAATGTGCCACCAGCGATTTCAGAACCTCTTCTTCGCTGCCGACAATGTCAGTGACATGGGCAAGTAAGTTGGATTGATGACAACCTAAGGAGCCTGTCCTCTTTCTTTTTCTTCTCCAGAGCCTAAACAGATGAGCTGAGGTGGTTTAATAATGCAGCGTTAGCCTCCAGCATCACATTTCTTACACAAATGATCGGCTCTAAAATGCATCTCTGTAACTGTAGACTGGGAGCTTCAGCTACAAGACATAATGTCTTCATTCATTCATTTTTTTGCTGCTGCTGAGCTCAACAGAGATGTCAAATCATCCTGTAACAGATGCTGGTCTGCACTGCCCCCTACAGGTGGCTTTATGGGGTCCTGTTTCTGTTCTGTATGAAGGAATGGTCACTTTAGTTGAAATTTAAAGCTGTGTAAGATAAAGAGTACTGAAAGAGAAATTGTATTTGCTTTGTCTGTGTTGATATAGCTTGTTATTTTTTTCTCTCCAGGTGGATTAGCTGTCTGCTTACAGCCATACAGAAGCACAAGAAGTTTCACACAGACGTAGATAGTGAAGAAGGTGGGAAATATTCGCTTTACATAATGGCTACGCTCTCCAGTCACAAACATGTTGTTATTGTCTGGTCTTTGTTATCATGTGTAGTTGCCGTTTTTTGTGTTGTTATGGTTTGTTTCTAGTATATATCAGCAAACCTTTTGGCCTTTCTTTGTTGTAACCTTATTTTGTGTTTTATATTGCGTGTTTTAGAGCTTTAATTTTTTATTCTGTATTTTTGGTCTGTATTTTGGACACTCTTGAAAAAGAGATTTTTAATCTCAAGAGGTTTTTCTGGTTAAATAAAGGTTAAATACAATAAATAAAATAAATTCTTGCTTATATTTGTACCTCTAATTATTAAAAGTCATGCACTTTAATATGCATTTAGTGGTGTCACTCCACCAGAATGTCTTGCATATAATTTTACATGACTTAAAATTAAAATTGACTTAAACTAACCAACTAAGAATGCATGATAAGGTGTCCTGTTGTAGTCGGCACGATTGTCATGTCCATTATGTCCAACATCAGGACACCTCAGTCATATCATGGCCATTTATAGGAGAGAAAAATCTATTAATGTCTGTGTTTTTGTCAGTGTTGCAGTGTTTTTAATTTATGGATATGACAGTTTCACCAGGCAGAGTTTTCTGGCAAAATAGGACAAGCATAATTGCTGTTGCCATGGTTACCTGCAGTTTTTTATGTGATTTCAGACCTGCAAGCCAGTTAAAAATGATCAGAAAAGTTGAACATGCTAAACCTAACCTAAATGTTTTGAGCATACTGTGATGAGATGTATGATATTGATATTAATTTAACACCTGTGTTTACTGACAGAATGTTACAGTGAGACTGAATCAGAGAGCGAGGGATCACCTTCGCCCCGCAGGAGAAACAAGGTCGGTGCAGCTTTTAGAGTTTTACACATGCATAAACACACAGCATTTTGAGTACCGTTCTGATTATTCTGTGTGTGTCATTATGTGGCTCAGAAAGTGCAGTCCCACACTCTGCCTCGCCCCAAGGGAAAGACGAAGGTGCCATTATCGAGTCCTGTGACAGGGGGCAGCAAAGGAACAGGTATGTGCCGTGTGGCTGTGTCTCAGCTCTTTCCTTACTCTGTCCATTAATAATTTCTTTAATCAAAGTCCCTCTGATAGATGTTTTAATAAAACTGTGAGTGGAAAATTAATATTCTTCATGACATGTTGTTTTCTTCTTTCCTGTTCACCCTGTGGATGTTTTGCCTAATCAACACATCAACAAATTGTGTTGTCAGCCAAACCCCACTTCTCTATTTTGTGTCTAATTCCATCTTTATCGTCTCTTTATTTGCTCTCCCTGTCTGTGTCTTCATCCCTGTGAGAAGGGGGACAAGTGGATGAGATGGGCATGATGTTAAACAACATAAAGGAAGGAGGGGTTTCTCTCATGGGCCAGGAGCAGCCGTTTACACACGACCACTTCAGGAAATCGTTCATTCGACGCAACAAGAACCCAGTCATCAATGAGAAAGCGCACCAGCTGCGGGCGCTTCAGAGCACTCTCAAGGTGAGGAGAAAAATCATTGACACGCTGAAACAGCTTTGCTAAATTTGCTGACTTAAAGGACCACTTCACCTTAAAATCAAAAATACACAATTTTCCTCTTACCTGTAGAGCCATTTATCAGTCCAGATTGTTTTGGTGTGAGTCGCTGAGTGCTGGAGATGTCTGTCTTTGCTCCAGTTTAATGAAACTCGACTGCACTCGGCTTGTGGTGCTCAAAGAGCCAAAAAATACATTTGAAAAACTCAACAGCAATGTCTCTTTCCAGAAATCATGACCCAGTTTCTCAAGGTAATCCTCAGACCTTGTTGTGAGCAGTTTCATGTAGGAACTATTTTTTTAACTGAACTACACCCGGCAATGGCATTGACGCGCAGAAAGAAGCGTGCACCAACTCACAGGCGAGAGGCTCGTGACGCCACGAGATGGAAACATTAATGGCATTGTCCGTAATCCGGTCTCAGAAGTGTATTTTGAAAGAAGACAATGAATGTAACAGGCAGAACTTGACAGATCGGTCAACAACCAACGCACCCAGGGTACCTTGAGGGAAAGTCCATGACCAAATGTCAGTATGTGAGCTAGCTCAGTCGTGCTAGGTAAGCTAGCAGTAGATACAATGATACAGTTGGTGGGTGTACTTCGGTTGACAGAAAATAGTTCCTACATGAAACTGCTCACAACAAGATCTGTGGATTATTTTGAGTAACCAGGTCATGATTTATGGAAAGAGATCATTACTGTTAATGCATTTTTTTTGGTTCTTCGAGCACAACAAACCAAGTGCTATCTAGTACCGTTATATTAGAGAAGGCAGACATCTCTACGGCTGATATCTCCAACACTCTCCAACTTACACCAAAACAATCTAGACTGATAAATAGCACTACAGGTAAAAGGGACAATATGTGTTTTTGATTTCAGGATGAACTGTCCCTTTAAGTAGTTAACAGACAAAGTGATTTAGCACTGGCCAGTTAGAGATCACTGTGACTCCCTTTTCTTTTGACTGTTGGTCAAGGAAATATTTGAGTGCATCTGCATGGTCACTGAAACCTGTTTCACTCCACAGGCCAAAGAGGTGGAGCTGCTGCAGATCAACAAGATCCTAGAGGACTCTGATCTCACAGCTTCAAAGTACCGTCAGTGGAAGGAGCAAAACGAGGAACTAGTTCAAGAAATCGAGAGACTGGCCGCACTCAAGGCTTCCAAAGCAGCGGACGACGCGGCAGTCCAGGACACTCCCACTGAGGAGGTTGCCTTGGAAACAGTCGCTAAGGAAACAGCCACCTCGGAGACGGAAGGCGCACACAGACTGAGCCTCAGCGACGGGGAGCAGTTAGTGGACGCAGAGCCATCTGATGTTCTCCTGGAGATCCCGCAGGGTTCTCCGAGCACCAGCCCAGTGTTAGAACTCTCTCTGGGATCGCTGCAGGATTCGATAAACGAACAGCTGAGTGAAATGGTGGAGAGCGGAGAGGCTGCAGAGAACTACTTCTACATTTGAGACGCAGTCGCGTCACTGCAAAGTTGCTCTGTTTACTAGAATCGGGCAAATGTGACACGTTTGTCGTGCAACAGTGTGAGGGGTGCATTTCACCGTGTCCTCTGCTGACATTAGGGTTAGTCAAAATTGCCATTGAATCAGCACTTTAATCAAGTATGTCAGTGAAATGCGTCAGTGCAGATTTAGATCTAAATTTGCTCACAAACATGAGTTTACAAAAGAGACAAGAACAATTTGCCAAGTGTCAGTGAGTTCACTTTGTATTTATGGGATTCTAAGGCCATCTTGTTCTAATGATAGAAACTTTTCTTAGAATTCAATGAGAATTTGTAATATAAATAATGCCTGTTTTAATGTGATATGTAAATACAGTTTTACTATAAATACTGTATGTATTTGTTTATGGACATTACCTTAATAAAAAGGTATACAGTGGAAATATTTTGCACAGAGAATTTGCTTCAGAAACACTGTTGCAGTCCCTTGTTGGTCAAGGTGATGCTTTTTCTTTGTGATATTTTTAGCCTTCCTCTCCCCTGTGGAGAACACTCTGTACTTTAACACATATATAGACTTGTGCAAATGAACCCTATAGTGGAGCTCTGTGACAGCTCTGGCTCCATGTTCTTTTTAGCCCAAGGCTGCTGTGAATGCAGCGAGACAAGTGAAGACTCCTCAAGTGCTCTGATGTCAGAGGTGGCTCTGCACCTTTTCACTGTAATATTGATAGGCATAATAAAAAAGGGAGCGTGATCATCACTGGAATGTGTTGTGAAGTTCCTGCTGGGGTCAGAGTTCAGGATGACTGACTGGGAGACGACTGACAAAGCAGATCAAAAATTATTTTCGTCCTTTTTTTCTGCATTGTGTGTGTGTGGTTGAGTATGATTTAGTTTGAGACATAAAGGGTTATAAAAAGCCTGCCTTTGAATTCCAGTACATTAAGACCTTGTGAAAGAAGGTGAACTTCACTGAGCAGATACAATGTAGACACTGTTACATTACGGTCAACTTTTATTTATGCCCACTGCTTTCCAAAGTCTGCTACACAGCGCTGACGTTGGTTAGCAGTCTGTGGTCTTGAAATAAAACCCAGTCCTCTGTCTGAAACCAAGACAAGGCCAAATAAACTGCAGTTGAGACCTTCCAAGAAAGGTCATGTAACCAGTCTTGAGCACTACAACACTGGCCTCAACATAATCCTGTCTCTGAGCCTTGTAGGCAGCTCCATGGGCTTCTGACATGCATTGCCAGCTGTGAGGCCTTATGTAGACAGGAGTGTGTGTCCTCCCCAGTCATGTCCAATCAACTGAATTTACCACAGCTGGGCTTCAATCAAGGTGTAGAAACATCTCAAAGACAAGCAGGAGAAATGGGATGCACCTGGGCTCAATTTCAAGTGTCTTTTTAATGCATTTGCAAAAAATGGAATTTAAAAAAAGTGTTTTAGCTTTGCCATTATTGGGCATTGAGGGTAGATTGGTATGTATTTATTTAAATCACTTTCAATTCAATAAGCTTTTTTAGCAGGACATTTCATATGTGTTGCCAGATAGTTTGCCATCGTGTACTGTCTGTTTAGGGCAAAATAGCATTGAAGTTTGTTTGGGGTTCTTGTGGTAGATGTCCAGTAGTTGATGTAGTTTTCTTTTTCTTTAGCTATAATTTGGTTGGGCTGGATGAGAGGACTCCTCTCTATGTTCTTCTCTTAGCAGTGGAGAGCATTGTAATGGTTGGACTTGGGTTTATCTAACCACTATTTAACCAGGAGAGTCCCACTGAGATTAAGAATCTTTTTTTTTTTTTTTCAAGATAAATAAAAACACAAAGCTACAGACATTTGGAACCAAAAGCATAATAAAGTCTTAAGAACACAGTTTTGTCCAACACTTTTCTGCATGAAAAGGACAAATAGGGAGTGTGGGAGCAGTCCAAGAATTGCCGTATATACTGCATGTATAAAAAATTAAAAGGAAAATAATGAATTTAAATGATTGTAGCATCAAGCTGCAAATTCTGCATGCACTGTATAGTGTAACAGCACAGTGTGTTTATTGGTGCAGATATGAGGTGATAAACACACAAATCATTCAAATACAAAAAACACTAAAATTCAAACTTCCAGAAGAATCCATTTTCCAGACTTCCATTAATTTCAGAGCAGAACTCCACTAGCTGCCCTCATTTACTGTCCTTCGTTTTTTCAGCCGTGGCACATAAGTGACTCACATATGTTCCAAATTCACTTTATTGAACTCCCGGTAACAGCTGAATATTTCTCTTACTGTTAGTCACTCTCTGGGTGATGTTGTTTGCGACTGACTGAAAGAAGTGAGTTGTTTCTTTGTCTCATCAGGTCGTGATCTGTTCACATAACGAGGCTCTTTATGCTAATTCACCGAGGGGACCTTGACCACTGTGCGTCGGCTGACATGATCTCAGCTTTGTGTGGAGTCAGGGTCTTTGTATTATTTTTCATCCTATTGAAATTTACCGTAAACTCTTGACAGCACGTAAGATGCAGCACACAGTGACATCTTGTTGAAATACTTTATTCAATGCAGAATGCACCACAGAGTATGAACACACTGTAAACACCAAGGAATAATTTACAAAGAACAAACAACACCCTGTTGTACATCCTCCTCCTCAAACACTTGACTCACTATTTGTGTTTTCAAGTCACATTCATTAGATGAAGGCTCTTCAGTGAAATATCATACAAAGATTTAAACCTGGCAGGCCGAGAAATTGGCAGCGTATTTATATTGTGTTTACTGTGATCTGACTCCCAAAATTGGTCTTTTTGATTGCTTGCAGAGACTGAATTGAAAAAAAATATTGAAAGCAGACTGCAAGTACTTCAGCAGAAAATTGTTCAAGATTGCTGTCTCCGCTCCAGAGAACCATATTTGCAATGAAAACAGCATTTTCACCAATTTACAGATGACATCCAGTGTTTAAAAATGTACAGTGGTAATCTAAAACAAGCTTGTTCAACTGTTCTGAGCCCTAACATTATCTAAGCAACTTGTCATTTATCACAAATATTTTTTTTACATTTCACAGTTTTGTTCGGACACAAAAAAATGTCACGTTTCTTGCTAACAGTACAAAGGCATGGCTACAATGTAAAAGGCAGCACAAAGAGATACTTCAGTCATGTTTCACTACATGTTGCATTTAAAGGCAGCGGGAACTTGAGCTCTTTTCAACCATGATGATCTTCCGTGACGGTGATCTCTGTACTCTATGAGTCATCACCTTGTATTTTACACCCCAAAATTATGTTTCTGTCTACGTCAAGAGGCGATTATATCCATCATGTTCACACCTGATATTACAGTCCATTCATCAGGTAGTAGTAATGTTCTGTGGGTCACAGTCATTTATGAACTGACTCACTTTATTAGATGGCAGATTTATCAGCTGATGAGCTAGAAGTGACTTTCAGAAGTGCACGCGTGTCCAGATTTGTTGATTTGTTTCTGTACTCATGTCGTCTTTAGATGGACGAGTCACCCCAAAATCAAAAGTACATATTTTTCCTTTTACACTCTAAAAATTAATCTACTGGTTCAACTTAAGAAAATTAAGGTAAAAATTTAGTAGTTCCAAATCTGGCATCATTGAGTCAATCCTACAAGTTTTTTTTATAATCTGACAAACTCAATTAGTTTGGTACAACCAACATGATTTGCTTTGACCTCGAAAATGATAAATTAAGTTGAACCAAGTTAATATTTATCCAAAAGTTGTGATGACATTTAGCAGTCAAACTAGTTTATTTAGGATATTCTAACTTGTTTATTTTAATTCCATCCTGCTCAAAAATGTCAAAACTGTTTTTGATTTCAACCAACTTCTTAAAATAAGTCGTCAGCTGACTGAAATTGAAACAAATGTAATTTTTTTTATGCCGAAGAACTTGACCACTAACCCTATGGATAATTTTTTAGAGTATGCCTGTAGTGTTTTTTTTTTTTTTTATTTAGATTGTTCTGTTGTGTGTTGCCTAATGTTGGAGATATCGGCCACGGAGATATCTGCCATCTCTCCAGTATAATGGAGCTAAATGGTACTCAGCTACTCCAGAAATCATGACTCGGTTACTTAAGATAATCCACAGACCTTGTTGTGAGCACACCAAGCACACTTGAGCTAGCTTATGCCACAGCTCAGCCGAGGAGGCACCATTAATGCTTTCATCCTGCGCTGACACAAGCACGAGCCTCTCGTCGATGAGTAGATGCACTCTTCCTTCTGCACAGTAAAAATAGTTCCTACATGAAACTGCTCACAACAAGGTCTGTAGATTATCTTGAGTAACCAGGTCATGATTTATGGAAAGAGAGAGATTTTTTCAAAAGTATTTTTTTAGGGCTGTCAATTGATTAAACTATTTAATCGAGGTGAATCACATGATTGTCCGTAGTTAACTCTCAATTCATCACAAATTAATCGCACATTTTTTTATGTTGCACCTTAAAGGGATATTTTTCAAGTTTTTAATACTGTTATCAACAGGATGAGAGTTTCAGGCCGCATATATTCTAATCCTCACTCAGAGAAAAAAATAAGCGCCGTGGAGCG
Organism: Cephalopholis sonnerati; assembly: GCA_019142605.1. Classification (NCBI taxonomy): domain Eukaryota; kingdom Metazoa; phylum Chordata; class Actinopteri; order Perciformes; family Serranidae; genus Cephalopholis; species Cephalopholis sonnerati. Next base: position 24,146,486 of record JAGQAX010000015.1, on the reverse strand, counting down.
CGATTCCTGTGGGCTCCAGTAACACTAAACCCCTGAGCTTGCCTCAGAGGGACAAAATGCCCAAGCTCACTATTTTAAACATCCCATGAAGAGAGACTCTCACTGCAGCCTGTTTTATTTTGTCCTGAAAATGTTGGCGTGCAGCCTCATTCTGTGGACGATGAACAAGGGTGCAGACTTCCATCTGTGTCACCAGTAATGAGAGAATACAGTGAGTGCTGGACGGAGCAGTAAGTGACAACAACCCCGCCCACATTTAAGAGCACTGTTTGCGGTGAAAACTCTAGGGTCTAGGTACCATGTCTGAAGGGTTACTTTTGGTTCCAAAGGTACCATACTGAAAGTGTTTGGTGGTAACGAGGCTTAACACAATGTGGTGTCCAACTTTGCACTCGTAAATGGTGGTAACTCAGTTCATATCAACAGCAAACACAAATAACTGGTCTTGTCAAGAGAACCTAGCAGGGCTTTGAAAAAAGCCTTTCTTTATCTGCTCACAGAGGTTTGTTTCTGCTCGCCATCCACATTGTTCTGCTGCATCACCTCCTGATTTCCCAAACTACGGGGTGGCCCAAGGGTCATAATTACAGAAAGTACATGCATCAATCACACATGAAAAAACTCGTTAATAATGCATTAACCTCGACAGCTCTAATTTTTTTGGGTCCTTTGAGCACCACAAGCCGAGTGAAATTGACTTTCATTAAATTTGAGAGAAGGTAGGCATCTCTACTGCTGATATCTCCAGCACTCAGCAACTCACATCAAAACAATCTAGACTGATAATTGGCACTAAAGGTAAAAGGAAATATATATATTTAAGATTTTGGGTAGAACTGTTCCTTTAAGGATTTGAAGTGTCACATTCTAACAGCTGACTTCATAGACATCAGTGTCTGGCTTGTTGGTGATCTCTGGACATGAAGGATATGCAGGGCAGGCAGGCAGATGCGGGCAGGAGGGGCAGGTCGGGTATCTTGGTCGTTTGAAGCTGAACAGCAGAGCACTTCCTCCCAGCACCTGTAAACATGACCCCAGCCACCCGAAGTACAGCGAGCCGGCTGCACGCAGGGTGAGCTGAGGGAACCTGGGGTTATTGATCCCCTGACTCGGATCTGCCATCCCCAGTCTTGCAAGGTTGTGTGTGTACACCCCGAGGGCAGTCAGGCTCAGCAGCCCGCCAATCATCACCAGGAGTCCACCTGTGGCTGCTACACCTCTCAGAGGTATATCCGTCCAACACCGGACCCCGATGCACGCCAGAACGATGCCAGTGCCGCACAGGAACAACGAGGTCAGGATCAAACCTTGCGCCAGGCGAACCCTGGGGTCTCTCTGATAAGGACCTGCCACGGGCCAGCACTGCTTCAGCTCCGAGTGCTCCACCTGGAGGCAGCTCTCCCAAAGTCCATCAGAGCGCAGTAAGAGCAGCGACTCCACCGACCCAGACCTGACCCCCGAGCCCTGACCTTTCACACCTGACCGCAGGAGCGACCCCGACACTGCCATGCCCAGACTCGCCTGTCCCTCTCTCCACTGAGGGGTGATGGCGGCAGTGAAGACGAGGACCAGTCCCAAAGGGGCAAAGACAATCCCCATCACCATGGAGGCTGGAGTGTGCATCATACGGGGTGCCACCTTGATTCTTAAGACTCTAACTGATAAGACAAACTAAAACATACCAGCTGCACGGTAGCTGCCCTCAAAGTAATTTCCACTGGGAGTATTTTCCAAAAGAAAGATGCTGCTGCTTGTAATTACTGCGGGACCTTCAGAGCAGCGTGGATCTGTTCAGAGAGGATGAGACAAGATTACAACGATAATAAAATATCTGTTGTTTCTCAGTGTTCACTAGACACTGCCGATCTGTGTCTTTAAATAAACAAAGAACTTAAAATTTTCCCTCACAAATAGGTTTAAATCGGCTATAAGCAAAAGCAGAGTCATTACAGTGACCAGAACAATTAAAGTTCTTCCCCTTAATAAACAGAAGTTCGTCCATTACCTCTTCATTGAAAGTCTCCTCCCTTCTAGCTGCAGGCTCTTCATTGTATCTGTCTGAGTGAAAGAGAAAGATTCAGAGTCAGAGAGTGTTGTGGTTGTAGTGCTCGTCAGGTCCGAGTGATGGAGCAGAGAGACGGCGATATGAGAAACAACAGAGGTGTGAAGCGCAGCAGAGACGACAAGCCGCTCCAGCAGCCGGAGAAAGCAGAAGGAGGTCTGGCTTCAATGCTCTGGTGCTGGACAGGAAAAGACTGAACGGTCGATGCCTGTCTCTGTTGCTAGGATACGATAACCTGGCCAGTCTCAACGTGACAGTGTGTGTGTGTATGTGTGGCTTTATTAGACCCATCTATATACAAGACCTGATTGCCTTTGGTATACAAATGTTGGCATAGCTGAATTCTGTCCAGTGAGTGTGTGTAGGAGGGTGTGTTGTTGTTTTCTCAAAGCCTGACAGTTGATGGCCAGCGATGACCTTGGAAGAATTCAGGCGGGCTAGTAATTATGTTGGGCTCTGAATACAGAGTGAGTCCATCTACGGTGTCTTAGTCCGGAGGTGGATAGAAAGCAACAATGCCCTCTGGGACGGAGGCAAAACAACTTGAAGACGCGTGTGACTCATGCACACATACACATACACACACACACACACACACACACACGCAGCCACAATCAGTGGTGTCCTTAATGAGGAGAATCAATCTTGTTTAATTTTCCCCAGCAGGAAGTACAGATGTTTCAGTTAGCACACTTTTCAGTGCAAAATCTTTTTTTTTTTACCCAGCTTTCTTTTGAAACCAAAACCCCAGTGAAGTGATGAACTTTTGACCACATAAATAAAATGAGAGCAGAACGGACATTCCCACTTAAATCAACTTAGGATGATCAGAGCGGCGGCCATTTTTAAGTGTACTGTTGCTATTGCAACCGCTGTAGCAGGCTAATGCTGCATTCAATTTACCTCAGAAGAGGTTGGAGTTGGGAATGACGTCACATCTGAGTTAATCATGTTCCAGTGCAACAAATCAGAAAACCAAGCTGTTGTTAGCAATACCAGCTCTAGCCAAGTTAGCCATTGTTAGCAATACTCGTCTTAAAACCCATTTTTATTCCTTGGCTTTCAACCCTGCATGAGACTCTGCTCTTGTTTTAGTGTTTTATGGTTTGATTTTATTTATTGTTTTATTGTTTTTTATTGTTTTCAAAAACAATAAACAATTAGGTATTTTAGTGCTTATTCCTGTTTTATCTTATTTATTTTATTGTTGTTTTAATTGTTTTATGTCTCTGTTGTTTTGCCTATTTATGTACAGCACTTCGTTTCGGCTGTGGTTGTTTTTAAAGTGCTATAAATATTAAAATTAATAAAGTTAAGTTGAGTTGAGTTGAATTGAGTTGAGTTACCAGCTCTAGCCAAGTTAATGTCAACATATATATCACATGATGTCACACCTCTTAGCTCTTAGCTCCACTTTTGTATAAACTGATCTTTCAGCCTCTGTTCAACAGTTAGTTTTAACCATTTGATGTTGTTACATGTTTTACAATAACGATGTAACAAGCAGTGGAGTAGTTATGTTTCATGTTTGTTGAAACATGATGTACTGTAGCTGCCTCCAAAGAAGGCATGAGAGCTGCTGATCAGTGGACAGCTGAGAGGCACATAGAGACCACAGGGATAAACAGCATGTAGAGCCAGCAAACTTGGATCAGTGCACTGTTGTATTTTTCTGTTTAATAAGGAAAATAGGTGTAAGAACAGTCTAAAACAGCATTCTCAAACTAGTGAGTGTGATGCACTTTACGCCCACACTGACATATGTTGTCACTATAACAACTAACAACGATCGCCATTGTCTTTTGTACCATTCAAATGATCACAACAAACAGTTCAACGTCCGTTCTACTCTCATTTTATTTCCATGTATGAGACAAATAACTTTTTGTCTCTTGAGTTTAATGTGATTTTAATTGAATTCAAAAACGAAGCTCTTACTACTTGCAATAAATTTTAAAAAAGGAATTAAAAATAAAAACTCAAATGTTAAAGGTCACTAAATAACTTTACATTAAGGAATTATCTCCGTCTATTATAGTTGTGCTTTGAATAATGTAATGAGCATTACCGTTTACCCACTGATGGGTAGGTTTAAAACTGCTTGGCTGTAGTGACTGGATATTTTACACCAAAGCATGTGCTTTCTATATACAATGCAATGCAATGCAATACAATACAATACAATACAATACAATACAATTCAATTCAATTCAATTCAATTCAATTCAATTCAATTCAATTCAATTCAAATCAAATCAAATAACATAAAATAAAATAAGAATAACATGAAATGAAATGAAATGAAATGAAATGAAATTAAATTAAATTAAATTAAATTAAATTAAATTCAAATCAAATCAAATAACATAAAATAAAATAAAAATACATAAAATAAAATGAAATTAAATTAAATAAAAATTAAATTAAATTAAATTAAATTAAATTAAATTAAAATCAAATAACATAACATAACATAAAATAAAATAAAAATAATATAAAATAAAATGAATTAAATCAAATTAAATTAAATTAAATTAAATTAAATTAAATGGCAACTAAGGTCACTTCATTGTAGCTAAGGCAAAAAAAAAACCCTCAACAACAGATTAACAAAAATACTGGACTTTGAACATACAGTGCTGGCACAAACTCTGTGCTGAATTTACTGTCTTTTTGTACTTTAAAAGCACATGTGTAGCACATTTGCAAGACATACTGTAAACAATCATAAATTGTTTTATGAAGAGGATGTTCAACCTAGATGAATCATATCTTTAAATTTGATCTAATTAATGACAGGACATTTCACCTCTGTAAATGTCACTGGAGGGTGGATGACATTTAGACTGATCAATCACCTTTCAGGGTAATGGGAAATTTAATTTAGAAAAGATCAAAGACAATTAAGCAGGTATCAGTCTAAAAATAGACCATAAAGACTTACTACCCTGTGCCAGAATATACAAGAATACAATATAGGAAACAAAAGATTTAATAGAGTGGAAATGTGCCACGAGAATATATGTTTGGATGCTGCATAAATCTAGATGAGTGGAGTGTAATTTTCATAAACACATACCTGCCATTAAATGTCATCTGCATCCAGATTGATATGCCAACATTGCAATTAGAAACATGGCATTAATTCCTGCTCTGCTGCTGGAATGTTTTGACTTTACGATGAGAGAGAAGGTGATGACACACACGAGGATCGGGGACCTGACCCAGCTGTCAGGACACCAACAGTTTCTTTGTTACGCTAACACTTGTTATCACTGAGCTTTGTTTTTTCTCTCAATGATCATTTAAACCCAGTGACTTGAGCAGATGCTGAGATTTGTTGTGATGCGGAGATGGCAGGAGGGATGTTATGGAAACATCTGCAGAGAGAGAGGCACAACACTGGAGAGGCTTGTGATGTATTGAAAATGATGAACATACTGTAGGGTTATTAATAGCCCAAACAGTTGCTCTCATGCTGGCACATTTCGAGCAAACACACACACATACACACACGCACAGACGCAGTCCGTGGAGTCACAATCACTTACCATTCAGGAGGGGTTGTTGGTATCTCACTGCAGATCGCTGGCTGCCTCCACGCTCTTGTCTGAATGGCTAACATGTTTCTCTCTCGGGCAGCAGATGGTGCAACCACCTCTTCATTATTCCTGCTCTCTCTTCCTGCTCATTTATCCTTGCTTCAGCAGACTCCCCATTCGTCTCTGTCTCCTAATTGTCTCTGTTTGTCCTTGTGTCTGTCCCCCTTTTCTTTTTTTTTTGTCTGCTTGCCTTTCTGCCTCCCCGACAGTCTGCCTCTCTGTCTCACTTTCTGTGTTTGTGTGCCTCTCTCTTTGACTTGCTGAAGGATGTCTGCGTTATATCTAGGACAGGAGTGCCTCCCAGCTTTCCCCTGTCAATGTCACCAAATAGGGAAAGCTTTTCTGAATATGCCAACACGTGTGTGATGCCTATTTTGGAGCTCTCAGAGCTGTTAGAAAACCAAAGTGTGATTTGTTTTTGTTTGTATTTCCATCTACATCTGACCCTCCTCATTAACCTCACATACACACTGACCTATTTGTAGAGAAAATAAGGCCAAACCTCTCTAATGCAGATGGGATTCACGCTTTTGTTTGATCTATAGAGAGCCGACAGAGCAACCAGCTGTTTCTACATCTCCAATGTCCACTTCACATCAAAAGATGTGAAAGAGAAGATAATTGCAGTTGTGCGCACAAACAGGAAGCATCTCTCGTCCTTATCTTTTGTTTGTCCCGGTGATAATTGATCCTTGCTGTGCTTTTCAATCAGATCTGTGTGCGTAATAACTGAGACACAGTCACAACACCTATTCTGCATTTTCTTTATTTTTGTACAAAAGAGGCAAGATGTGACGAATACAACCAGATTTGCCATGGTATCATAATGAAATATTACAAGAATACATGCTTGTTTTGAAATGATGCGTAAGGGGAAAATAACAAATCCTGCAACTTTTTACACACACACATACACATGCACACTATGAAAGTCCTCTGGCAGGCGTCAGGGTTTTGGGGAGGGGTTTGAACTGTTTCCAGGAAAACTGTGGTTACACCATACAGGCAGGAAATGTCCACAACTTTGGACTAAATGATGGCCAATACTAAGTCTTGTGTGGTTTTATGGCTGGAAATGTCTGACTTTAGGTTCTGAATTAAACCCGGCGTCGGGGCCATTTTAGTCGTGAAACTAACAGGAACCTACAGGAAGATACTTGCGGCGGTGAGGAACACATCATTAGTAGGTTGTGGGTGAGGCAAACGCACCATTGACGAGTAGAAGAAATGATGGATACATTAAAAGCAGCAAGAATAGCAACCTCTGAAAATGCTGAAAACACACTGACTGTACACACACATGTACAGAGCTCTGTAAAAAACAATTGAAATACGTAGCTAGTTTGTGTAAAATGGATTGCAACATGCACATGGCGAAAACACTGTCATATTAAAATCTATTTACAATATATATACAGGCTTAATTGCTCTTACGTTAAAATATTAAATTCAAATAACAAAATCATAAGGCGATTGGTATTCACAACCTCGAGGAACGTTTTTAACTGGAAAAAACTGGAGAGGTCTCTTCGGCCCAGTTCAATCATTGGTCCACAGCTTACATTGTCTTTGACTGGGCAGTGCTATCAGAGATGGTTTAAACTGGCAGCTGGGATTTGTTTACATCCTTCAATGGAGCAGGCGGCTAATCGGATGCCGGCTCTCATACTTCGATGAGCGTGATCTGGAACTGACCGCCGACGACTTCGGACATCTCGATGAGGAAGGCCGACTGGTTGGTGTAGTGTTCGATGATGTTGTCGTCCATGTTGACGAAAATCCTGAAGAAAAGACGAGCGAGAAATACAAGGTTAACCTCAGTGATCACAGAGATGACCTTAAAAACTAGCTAAAACCTAAAGTCATGTACTCAAGGAAAACAGGGAACAACAAGGTCCGAGGACTGTAAGATTAAAAATCCTTTGTTGTTGTGGCTAAATCATCAGGGCTTTAAAAAAGAAGATCTACAGTGGTCGAAACATGTGAGGCTTTTCAATATTTCCGTCCTTGCTGATATATTTTTTGGAGTGCCTTGATTGCCTCCCTGTATGTAAATAAAAGCATCTTCAAAACTAGGACGTGCAAATTGGCTTGAAGACATGTCGTGCCCTACTTTCAGCTCAAATGTGCGTTCGTGTAAGCAACATGTCATTTATTCGAAGGAAGCTTCTCAGGGCGCAAAACTCATTGGCGGTAAACCTCCTGCGTCGGTAGGGGTAGTAAATCAGGTCACTGTCTTTCTCCTCCCCGACACTAACACTAACCTTTCAGTCTTTAAGGCTTTAATGACTCGACTAACCAGCGGCTCATGCATTCTGCCTGCAGGGACAGGGCTGATTGAAGACAAGAGCAAGAAGAGGAGGGAGGGAACTGCGGGGAGAATGTCACCCAACCTGTTAGCTTAGCTGCTCCCCCCTTGAAGTGATAGCTGCCAGCAGCACGCAGCAGGAAAATCACCCAAAGGTGTTTCAGTCTCTGTCAGGAGGTCTTATTTACATCTCAAGAAACGGCCTCTGGTCTGCTCTGTTATTTTACAGGAGGTGACCCAGACTATTATCAGTTTGACAGCTAGTGAGTGCATCATTTGAAAATCCTGCTAATGAGACGCGTACTAGCTGCAAAGATAGTGGATCTTTCTGAATCATCAAAAGAGGAGGTGGTGTTTTCATTACCACTGGAGTGCCACCTTTTTTCCAAGTAACTTTTGAGGAAATTAAACACATCAAAGTCCTTGTTTTAGTTAACTCATGTAACACTGTCACAACTTCATGGACAACCTCCAGCTTGTAACTGGAAGGCTTCGGCTTTACCAAACGAGAAATCTCTTTCAACACCACAAAACTTCCTGATGCTCCGATGAGGTTATGAAAACATAAATACAACAATTGCCCATGACTCATCTGCAGGACTTTTGAAATCTTTTCATCCTCCCTCAGTCATCTGTCTTTCTTTTGGACGAGCTGCAATTAACACATTCCAGGAGGCCGAGCCAAATAACCTACCTACCCAGTCTGTCGACATGAGCTTCCTTAAAAAGCGACGACTACTTTAATCCAGCTTAGACACAGTACCAAAGACCAAAGACACAATAAGATACTCACCCTCGTTTGCACTTTTTGTAGATCTTCCCAATGGTGTCTTTTTGCATACCGTACTTTTCTGAAACCTGAGGATGGGAAGGAATATGAGACGACGGTTAGCATGATCTGCCGCTGACAGAAACTTGATATGCTTGAGAGATAGCGTACGGTAAAGTGTGCGCTACGTGAGCGTGATGCGTGTTTGTCGGAAGGCAACAACAGAGACGAGGTGGAGCTGTTTATCTCAACCTCGTAATCGGGTCAGATAATTCAGGAATGTGTTTGAAGTTTGTTACTTACAGCTTCCCGTAGGCCTGACAGTGTTGGCGCGTTGAGCATGAGTGCATCAAAGACCTCGTCGGTGGGTGTTCTTACGTACAGCAGAACTATTGGAAAGCGATAAAAGGAGTCAAACATTTAGCATAAAAGACGAGGAAAGCTTATTGTCTCTTTATTTTTTTTAAATATTAGACTTTTACCTCTTTGTGGGTCTTCTCTGCGAGCTAGCTTGTTGGGTGGGGAGCTGTTCTGGTCTCTGTCTTGATACGACCTCTTCATAGAACTCCTAAGAAAGCAGAGCAGACGTTCACATTAGACTTACGCTAGGCGTTAATTCGGAAATAACCAGCTGTGAGCTGTTAATGTTGCCTTATGTTTACTACGCTTACCTTTCAGTCTCGTCCATGGGAGTGGCCTGGATAGACAAAGAGACCAGAGATCTGATTAGAAACCACTCCACTGATAAAAGCATTGCTTAAAGTCACCTTTCCCACCATTGTCTGTGCATAATACCTCCAAAAAAGGAATGTTATCATCACTTTAGGACTGTATTTCCCATAACGTCTCACAGAGCCACGTAAGCGTGGACACTGATGGAAAGACAGAGATAGTAGAGCATCCTGTGCTTTATCGTACCGGCCAATCAAAGATGTTTACTGCCTTAGCCCTTCATAACAGACAGATTATTGAGGCTGATTGTCTAAATGAAATCTAAATACAAAGATGTCTTCCAGACACTCTCATACACATCCCTATAGACTCCGTGGTGTGGGAAAACTGGCCTGTCTGAACAGCACTCTCGCCTCGCTGTTTTTGCAAGTGTGTGTGTGTCAGTGTGTGTGAAAGAAACAGAAAATATGAGGGTGGTGCATACTGTATGTCAGGTGTCTATTGCACCAGGTGTGTGTGTTTTCGTGTGTAAGCCCCCATGAGTTAATCTCAGTGTCAGCAGCTGTAGCGGCTTGTACCTGTGCCTGGTTTCGACTCCAATTAGCTCATCTCAGGTCTGTGTTTCGCCTCACTTTCCCTGGCACCATCCCCTCCCCCTTTCCCAGCCCACTTTTCCCACTACATACTTTCCCACAGTTTTTTCCCTGCGTCTCTCGTGCCTGCGCTACTGCCTGCAGGGATACAGGGGTCGGGAAGATGACTCATTCAACACAGGAGGAGAGAGAAGGGAGGATTTAGTGAAAGGGGGGACCTACCATGCGCTGTAAGCTGTTGAGGTGTGTTTCTGGGATGAAGAGGACTGGCTGGGTGACGTGGTCATCCAGGGTTTGAAAGAAGGTGCAGTCGCTGCCCATGGAGCTGCTCACTAAAGACTTGTTGGCTGGAAACAAAAGCAGGAAGTTAGAATGCACGATCTGTGTTTGTGTATCAGAGGACGAAATGATCTTCTGTTTGCAACACTCACTGTTAGCATCGGCCTTTCCCCTCCTTTTGCTTCTCTTCCTCTCCTCATCACGCATCTTCCTCTCTGCACCCTGAGGACATGTAATCACAGGGTTACAAAAATGACACCACAGATGCTAGATTATGTGTGTGTGTGTAGGAAAAGGTAAAAGCAACACACCTTATCACAGAAAATCTTGACTTGGCAAGCGGCTCTGTGTAGGAGCTGGTTGGTTCCTGAGCTGCAGTCGTAAGTGTCGATCTGTAGGTTTAGAGGCAGGCCTTTCACTCCTTTCTGAGCGGAGAAGTCTGTGCTCAGGGAGTTAATGCCAATGTACACCTGTGGCAATAGGAGCAGGCACATCATGTTAACATCCTGTCTCCATGTCATTCCATTTAATGTGCATGTGTAGAGACATAAGGTAGAAGGTAGAATTTTCTTATTTTTTCTTTTTTTAAATCACTGCAATCACAGTCTTGGGCCTCCATGTCCTCACATTTTCTGCTTATAATTCCCCCTCTTCCTGCTCCTCTCCACCTGCAGCAGGTTTGGTGGCCCCACCCCTGCGCCTTTGGGCCACGGAGAACCTCGAATAAGCCACCGTGGCCCTCGCCCGCTGTGGTGACAGGAGCCTCGGGGACAAACACATTTCTGGGATTCCTCTCCTCCCTCCTCAGCCACTCCTTCTCCTCTCCACCTCCCTATTCTACCTTTCCTCTCTTTTCTTCTAAACCTTCCACCTGTCGCGTTCCTTCCCTCTTCGGAGAACTGGCCTCGCAAAGCCGGGTTATATAAAAACATCTTTGCATGCTTCTGTGTGTGTGTTTACCTTGGCCTCTTCACTGGGGTTCCAAACAAAGGAGAGAGCGTTGAAGGCCACCTCTTCTATGTTGCTAATGCCGCTGAACACTTCTTTGTAGTCCGCTATGGAAGAAAAAAAAAATTAATCTTAATCTTTTCTGTGTTGAATAAAATCTTTTCAGGTTTTTAATCAGATAAGAATGATGAGTTGATTCTCTTATGTAACACCTGACAGAAAAGTGAGGAAATGTTTCACTTTGTGTCCGTGGCGTACGTGTCTGTGCACAGGTGCACAGTCACTTTGCATGCGTATTTTTCATGTGTGACAAACATACCGATGTCAATGACCCTCTGCTTGGCGGTTGGCTGACGTGCGTGCCAGTGATTCCAAAAGCGGAGCTGCATTTCTGGGCTCTTGTCATTCTCGAACACAGCCATCACAACCGTCTGAAGTGGAGAGAGAAAGGTGACAGAAAAATGATTCAGTGCACTTTCACCTCTCTAAGAATCTCCTTCAATACAATTCATTAGGTTTAATTTGTCACTCCAAATCCTCCTTTTCTCCCCACACTGTCATCAGTTATTTGCAGTGAGCGGGTGTGTGTTTGTGTTTACTCTTATCCTCTGATTCCTTAGACAAAGAAAAGGTTTGTCGCCTGTGTTTTAAAACCACACCACACCTCCACCCGCCTCTCTTTGTCCGCTCCCCTTTTTTTTCTACCCTGCTTTAGAGCTGAGCTCCGCTGCACTCTGCCCTCATTACACCACCGTAGGAATAAATTATACAGGGCAGGACACTGTCATTTTAATGGTGCCACCCCAGTGTGCAGGGTGTCAGCAGGGCATTAGTCACAGAGGAGCTGGCTCCAAGGGAGGGACAGATATTTGGGAAGGGTTTGTTTGGTGGCACGCAAAGAATTCATGTGTTCATGGGCCCGTGAAAAAAAAGCCTGAAGGGAAGGATGCCACTAAGAACAATAGTCACCAATATTTTTACGTAACTTACACACTGCAAAAACAAAAACACCTCTGGAGAAACATTTCTAGCACAAAAAAATGCTTGTTCCTTTCCTGATGTGTCACCGTGACTCACCTTGACTTTGGTCACACCGAGGCAGGCACTGCTGTCCACTCCCTGGAGAGTGATGGGGTAGAACTGGCCCTTGTTCAGGTAGACCATGGGCAGCTCACTGGACTTATAAGGAGAAGCGATGGGAGCTCCCAGGGAAAACTGGAACTCACTCCTGAATCTCTCTGGTGGGGAGCCGGTGTAGGAGCCTGAGTAGACCGGGCTGGGCTGTTCCTCAGGGAAGGGGTCGCTGTAGGGAAGAGTCTGAAATCCAAAGAGCGACATTTGTTAATGAAAGGAAAGAGGAAGATGCCAGAGAGAAGATGCAGGAAACACAGCTCAGGTTTCAGATAATGACAGTAAACACACCTCAGTGCTGGGGTCAGGGAAAGCACCGGGCTCGGGCCACTTCTGCAGCAGGGAGTCAAAGATGATGTTGAGCTCCTGTTTGTCGTAGGTGTCCGCCACCACACTGGTCAGGGTGGCGTAGGTGTCTGAGGTGGTGGGAACAGAAATGGGCAGGGAGGTGCTCGCCTTGGATCCCAGAACCTCTTGGGATGGATGGCTTACGGGAACGCTCTCAGAGAGGATCCTCATGACGTTGGCGGACGCCTCCAGTGCAGCAAGCTCATTGGTAGGAGTCCTGGCGGGGGGTGGGGAAAAAAGGGTGAGGAAATAGGAGATTAATCACAACAGGAAAGCCACTTTTGCGACTTCAGCATGACTCTGTAATACTCCGCCCAGGTGCCAAGAGAACAAGGAAACAGCCTTAAAGTGACTACCTGTAGTGTGTGTTAACATTACAGAAGCACCGCAGACGGCCTGTGCAAACGTACAACACTCACAGCACACACAGCTACTGCGAGGTGAACTCGCAGGAAGACAGTTTGGGTGGGTACTATTTGTCTCTTAATCCGTCTTTTTTTCTTCTCTGTGTTTGAGTTTCTCTGCTCAAAATGTTTGAGGGGACAACACTGCGCCCCGACAATGGCCATTTCTCACCCAGCCTAACAAGGACGAGGGACGGAGAGGAAAAACAACCGTCTGTCCGCCTGTTGTGAAACTCTTTAAGAAAGGCAGGGATGATGATAGAGAGAGGATGGATGGATGGAAAGACTGGAGAGGAAGACAATGGACCCTCTGACTGTGTTTGACTTGGGGATTACCCACTCACCTGTTCGTGGCCTCCCAGAGCCCTGCCTTTCTCTTTCTGTCCTAACACTCTCTAATGCTCTTTATTCAGTGATAACAGGGGGCAGGGAAATATCGGGGGGCATTTAATTTATGAATCATGCAGCTTGTCACAGAAATTAGTGTTAATTTAAAAGGGAAAACATTTTTTTTTTGGTGATTTTACAGTTAATCTGATGAAGCCTGACAAACAGGAAGTTATACAAACACACTTAAACTGAACTTACCTCTCTGTTTTGCAGATGTTGTTGGTGCGGTTGCAGCTAGCAATCTTCTGCTCTTTCTGGCTCTGGAAACATAAAACATAAATATTAAAACACTGGTCAAACTGAGAACGTTTCATCGTGAGCATTCTAAAGAGGTAAGTCTGGTTTCTAACTTATTACTGATTCTACCTTGCACTGTTCATAAAGCATGGTTAAGGCTGTCAGGTCATCTCCTGGGTGGAGTCTGGGTTTGGGGTGGTTCTGCTCAGGGACGGGGCTGTCCAGGTAGGACCAGGAGTCCATGACGTAGTTATTGTAACGGTTATAGTTGAAGTTCTCGCTCTGAAAGACCAGTCCCAGAGTCCTGCAGAGAGAAGAGCAGAGTTGAGAGTGATTAAAATATACTGTACACAGGAAAAAATTATGAAAATGTAGAATTATCCAATGGACCAAGGGGTAAATAAATTTATTGAAGTAATTACAAATGCTTATTTCACACATGGGATTTAACAGAGTGAGAGTTACTCAGAGTTTAATTGCAGCTGCTGAGCCCCGGGGCACTGCACATGCTTGCCCCCAAGCACGGAGGGTTTCGATTGCAAAACCGCAGAGCTGAGTAACATCCCGCAGCGGTGTCAAAAAGGTTTAAAGAGCCAAAGGCCACCCACCAACACCCCCCCCACACCTCCTCCACTTCTCCCCCCAAACACACACGCACTCATCTTGTGGTTTCTGGAACTGTGACAGGAACAGAAAACTACATTCTTGAATCCTGTACAAACTCTCTTATTTGCATAGACCTCAAAAGAGATGACAAGATTTTCTTACTAAACAAACAGATACCCACAAGAAGTAAGCTTTGGGTTTCCATGTCAGTTGTAAACAAAAAAAAGGGGGATTCTGAGGATTGGATTTGTTTGGAAAGACTCGCAGTGACATTGGGATTGTAAGTATCCCGCCTATCTGGATAAGCCTCCTTTGGAGTTTGTCTGAAGCAGCTAATGAACAAATAGCGGCAGTTTACTCTGGATAAACAGCTAATTAAATGTGCTGACAGGAGGGAAAGACCACAGGCGTTCACGACCACAAGAGAACCCCAGCTTTAGGAGGAATACAGGGACTTCTCACAGGGATTAATGACAGATAGCTGAGCATTTTAACACTTCACCTGGAAAACCAAAAGCATGAAATACTGCACATTTAACGCCAAATCTCCTTTATATTTCTGCAACCTTACAAACACTAAAACTAAACTCATACACCTGCTCTGAGATGCACCTGTCTTCCCTCTCCCTCTCACACCCAGCAGCCTCAGCAAACACCCCACAGCTCCATTAGTTACTCTCCATTTCCCCCTAAAACCAGCCGAGTGCAGATGTTTTCACACAGACACAGAGGTGGAGCAGAGGGGGGCTTGTGTCTAGGGTTTCGCCATTATGTAATTCAATGCATTACATGCTGTCATTGCCCTCTGTCTGTGTCCAACACCTCAAGAGGAGACTCTTATTTCCCGGTCTCCTTTTGTGCTCTGTGGCCCCCAAGGTTAGTGACAACACAAGCCGAAATAGACCCACTAAAACCTCAGACTTAATGCTGTGTGTGTGTTAAAAGTATCCGTATCAATTTCCTCTGCAAAACACCCCTTTCTTAAAACTGGGATCTTTCACATGGGGGTCTCATTGCAAATAGGAAGAGGGGAGGTTTCTTTCCCTCCAGACAGAAACCCACCATTAGCTATTTGCTGTCACATAAAGTCTGTAGCAACATGTTTTCTCTTATGGATAAAAAACACACTTTGTTTGAAGGAAATCATGACAAAGCACAGATTTTAAGCAGCCATTTAAAAATAGATATCCTCAGAGAACTTACTCAGTCTCTTTGGTCATGTCTCCAATCCAAGTCAGCCAGAATAGGTTCCTTTAATTTCAACTCTTTCGCTGTTTTTATGAGCGTCCCTCTCTGAGTCAGTGAGTCTATCAGTCTGGCAGAGAAGAGCAGTGAAACACAGATGAGTCAAGTGTTGTGATTCCCTTCTGAACGGGGGCCCAGATTTATTTCAGCAAGCGGTGTGAACCTGCTCCTCTCTGATTGGCTGAGAGGTGCAAACAGGTGTCTGATAGGACAGGTGTAGGATTATTAACTCTTCCCAGGCTGGAGAGAAACTGGCTCGCATGTGTATGAGTGTGTGCAGCCAGGAGAGCGCTTTGCAAGACAATCCCAGGCAGGAGCGTTATGAATCTCATTATGGTGGCTGGATAAAAGAGTGAGATTGGGGATCCCAGAGGTGTGAAAGGTTTGGTAATGACTCTGGAACTCAGCTTTAACATGTTAATACTTTGTCAGTATCATTTTTCACTCTCCCCCTGTGTTTCCATGTCATACTCAGGTTTTGGTTTCTTTACTTCCCAAGGATCAAAGATGCAAAAGTGGATGCTTCACAGAGGTGGGCTCAAGGGAAGCTTGTTTAACACTTGAATGTTTTACAACCAAAAAAAGTGGAAAAGTTACAAGAATTAAAAATGTTGTGCACTTAGGATTTAAACGGGAAATAAAAATAAATGTAATGATAATAATTTATTTTAAATTATTTTAAATGAATGTATATATATATATATTTTTTTAAAAAAAACAAATTTCATTTACTGCATTAAAAAGCTGCTTTTTAATCAGTACATTTATTTTTACACAGTAACACAGCAAAATACAGTATGTATGCGCACATATACACAATTTTCTTTCATTTTAGCATTAAAGATAAACAACAAATATACTGCTGGATAAATATTTTTAATTAATAAACATTTTTTAATTATTTTTAGACTTCATTTTATATTGCAAATCCTCCTCCAGTCTGTCCCAGTCCAGTTGATCTGTATTAATTTTCTAGTGGTGACAAAAATACATAACCTAAAATAAAAGTAGCAACGCCACAATTTAAAATCCTCCATTACAAACAAAAGTCCTGCATTTAAAATTAAACTTAAGTGAAAGTATTGATGTTATTGGTGCATTTAAATGTACAGTAAGTAGTAATTTAATGTTGCAGTAAGTCCAGCTACAGCAAATTTTCACTACTTTTATATGGCTTTGAGCATTTTGATCTACAACAATAATTTCATAAAATGATTTTGTTGTAAAAACATTAAAGCACATGTATAAAGTAACAATAGATGTCAAACACATGTAGTGGAGTTAAAAGTACAATATGCCATATGTCAATCAGAAAGCAGGTCTTGGAAATGAATGGAGACAGATTTTACAATGCTAACTTCAAGATGAAACGTTAACTTTCACAATGACTTCACAGGTAAACACACACACACACACACACACACACACACACACACACACCACTACTCTGAGCAGGTACAGCCAAATCTCACAGCTCGTGCAACCAGGAATCCAAAAGCAGTGAGGCTCGTAAGGTCTTCATGTCAGTCAGGGATATTATCTTCCACCCACACACTAATGCACACTTAACAAACACACACACACACACACACACACACACACACACACACACAGTAATGTGTGTAATTGCACAGGGCTGTTTATCTGTTCATTCGTGTGTGTGTGTGTGTGTGAGCACTTCTTGCAGCTGGCACCTGAGGGAATCTGGCGTGGTAACACACAAGGGTGCGTGCTGTGCAGCTTGCCCACACACTCACACACACCCTCGTAAATGTAACACACACACATAGACACAAAGCCCCAGAGGCAAGTTGGCATCGAATCAGAAGTGTAAAAGAAAGCAGGGTGATTTTCTGTGTACGGCACACCTTCATTACTCCCCGGTGTATGTCCTGAAAGTACATCTACACAATTAATATTTAATTAAAGCTCCATCTTTGTGTACTGGACTCTCTCAATGTGGCTGACTAAAATCTTTGTCTTTCCATGCCCCTCTTTACATCAGTTTGTGCACATATGCTTTACCAAATATCTCATTCAGACATAGTGTATAAACTGTGGAACACTGAGTTTTGAAGGGGGAGAAAAGAAGTGAACAGAGATGTAACCTGACGTGGGTCAGCCTCTCCTTCACTTGTCATCAGCTCGTTGAGGGTGTGAACGGTTTCTCTCGCCTGTGGTTTCTTCCTCTCTCACCCTGTCTTTCTTATATCTTCTCTACCTGTCCCTCATTAGTGCTGTGACATTAACATATCAAAATGACCAACACTTTGACTCTCACTTCAGTCTCTGTTTATCTCTCTGCTCTGCAAACACAGGAAAAATCCTAGAAGGCCCTGCTGCTGCACACAGCCAGCCATACAGACGTCCTCTGAAACACATGTTACTATATTTTTAAATTAAAAAAAGCTCTAAAATTTGCAATGAGGTGCAGCTGCTAAAAACTGTACTGTTTTTTTGGTCATGACATGTGGACAAAGCAAATTACAAGTCTAATGTTGCCCTCAATTTTTTGGGTCACAAATATCCTTGGCTCCAAAGACCACCTGTTTGTTATATCTACGTATGTGACATAGCCAACCTACTTTCTAAATTAATGTTTGGCCACACAATAAACCTGAAAAGTTAGAAAAGATAAGAGATATCAATTAAACTGAATATGAGTCATTTGAGGATTTAAAAAAATTAGAAATTAGGGTGCAATTACTAAATAATTTTCCTAAAAAAGCCTCCTGAAATGAACTATTACGGTATTAATTACAGTATAAGTGTTCACACAGCTGCTCAATTCATCAGCTCCCAATTAATTACATTTCAATGACATAAAATAACTGCTAGTTTAAAATAGATAGTCTTTGCCCGAGAGCACAGCAGGTCAAGTTAACATGCAAAAACAGGAAAAAAAATCTACATGTATGGAAAGTAAGAGTCTCCAATAATCAGTGGACATTAATTAATATTTGCATGGGTTTATATGAAGCAGCTCTCTTGATAAAAACAGACTATGTTTTCTATAATCACTCTTAAATCGCATATTTCTTAGTTTAGTTCGCACATTTGTGCTTTGATTGAACAGAGATCTGACTACAGTCTGAGATCTCAAGATTCAGTTTTGTTGTCTGTTCCTTGTGTTCGGACTGAGCTTGGAAATAAAGCTTTAATGTGCTCTGCTCCTCTTACTTGAAATAATCTTCAAAAAGAGTTGAAACTACGTAAATTGGTCTCTCTACCTGACTTTAAAGCTCTTATAAGGACAAGTACAAATGAGTCGGTTGGGTCTGTTTTAATATTTTTACATGTTACTGTATATCTACTATGTTTTTATTGTGTGGCTGTTTGGCTGTAACTTTTTTGTGCTGCTGTCTTCGCCAGGTTTCCCATGTAAAAGAGATCGTTGGTCTAAACAGGTCTTACCTGGGTAAACATGGGTTAAATAAAATACAAAATACATACATTTTATTTGATATGGACATCACAGTAGCATTAGGATTGTATGTTTATACACAAGGACCAGATGCAATGTGTTTCATGTCTGCAGCAAAATGCTAATTTGCAACATCTGTCCACAGCAGGCTTTTAAAAGGTTAAATATTTCTTCTTTCTTTCTTAAATCTTTCCAGGAAAGTTCCAAGGAAATTATCAGGCATTTATGAACCTCTAAAGAAGTGTCTCAAGCTTGCAGAACACAAAGCGATGCTGACAAAATGAGGACAGGGTTTCTTAAAATATCATTGTTGCTGTGTCTGCAGGAATATGAGTAAGGTGAGCTCGCAACAGGGGAGATCAGGTTTTCCTAATTCCCTAATGCACATGTACAGTCACCTTCAGGAAAGAACATGCACCTTTACACAAACTCTATCTCTACCCTGTGTGAAGATCTAACAAACGTATCTTAAACATCTTCTTGTCAACGTTCTAAGTTGTATAAGTGTCCTCAAAGAGATCTCTGGCCCAGTCCGACAGGGTGGGAACGATGTGGAAACGGAAGATGGATGGATGTCACAAGATGTTCAAACGACTTCCTTTCATGCCTTGAAACTGGCCCCCTTGGAGTGAGAAACCAAGACTCAAGTGTCCTGGTGCTTTGGTCTGTTGTGTGACTGTTTGTGTGCGTGTGCATGTGAGCACGCAGCCATGCATGGTCGCATACAAACAGAGATCTGCGCTGGCTCTATGCACGACTGCTGCTGAGAAGGAGTCCTCTCATCACCTCCCACTCTATCTCCTTTTCTCTTTTTCCTGTCTCCCGTTGACTCTTCCTTTCACCTACTTTTCCTGCTCCTCCTTTCCCTTACCTCTGTTTGACCACCAAGTCTCACCCTCATGACCCTAAACATAAAGATCATGCAGATTTAAACTCTCAAACTGCAGTGAGTAAGTCACACGAGATGAAGAAACTAATGGAAATGGAAGATGTTTAGTTTCTCTTTTGTTCTGCGGCTGATCTTTCTCATCAACTCCTACACAACGCACATATCTCTACATCTCTTTCTCTTTCCCCTGCGTGTGTCCAATGCCTGTTTGTCATGGAGGAATGTGTGCTGAGGGTTGACAGAGATATAAGGAGCCCGGGGCATGTTACTCTCCATGTTACGCTCCTCAGATTGGGAAACCAGTGAGTGGTGCACCTGTTACCGTAAAGCTCTGACAGGTTTCCTTTAATTGCAATGCTTTCCCTTTTTCATTAACACAACTTCTTCCTGAACTACTTTCCACAAAGAATACTTCCTCAATCTAAAATGTTTTTGTTCTCTTCTAATGATGCAATTTTTTTTTAATTAAAAAAATCAAACTTCTAAATGCATTTCATTTTATTATTATTATGATTATAATAATGGTTATTATAATTACTATATTTATAATAACCGTTATTATTAGTAGTAGTGGTAGTATTAGTATTAGTATTAGTATTAATAATAATAATAAACTTTATTTGTATAGCACTTTTGAAAACACAGTTAGAAAGTGCTTTTTGAGACAAACAAAGTAGTATTTACCATCAAGATAAAAACAGCAATAAAAACATTGAACATAGGCTAAGACCAGATAAATCAGAGTGTGTAATATAAAAATAAATAAAAAAATAAAATTGATAAAAGAAGGATAAAAACTAGACATACAACAGATTTACTGTAAAAAAAAAAAACCAACCTTTATTTAAATTGTGTTTTGAGGAGTGTTTTAAAGGAAGACACTAAGTTTCTCAGGTAAGGAGTTTCACAGCTGTGGGGCTCTGACCGAAAATGCCCGGTTTCCTTTTGTAACAAGGCCGGCTGTAGGAACAGTTAGGAGGGTCCTACCTGAGGAGCGCAGGCAGAAGAGCAAGGCCATGTAAGGCTTTAGAAGAAATTAGTAAAAGTTTAAAATCAATTCTATGCTTAACAGATCGCCAGTGTAGCAGGCAGAGTGTTTTATATTGGAGGACAGGTTCTCAAGGTTCATTTTTTAAATTAGAGGTCAGGTTTGGGGGTCCAAAAAAGGACCTCAGATTTGTACTCATTGAGCTGGAGAAAGTTTTGTGACATTCAGCACTTAATATCTGAAAGACACGGCAAAACATGAGAGAGAGAGTCACTACTAGTCAGAGCAACATGAAGTTGGGTGTCATCGGCATAACTGTGAAAAATATATTCCTTAATAAAGAGTTTGTTTGTGTCTTCTGAAGCCAGATATATTTTTTATACTAACTGCCATGGTGAGCATTGGCAGCAGTGAAGGGCTTTTATTGTGAAATCACATTTGGCATTCACAGAAATGAGTTATAGACCAAATCTACTGTACATCTGGACGTTTTGTTGGCAAACTGTTTGCAATGTTGACTTGTTCATAGCTCTGAAACAAGCACACACAGATGAAGTAGTTTAGAAAATAGTCATGCGTTTAAATAATGCCAAACATAATATCTCTTAGTATCAGTAACTCCTATGTGTTGCAGGCATTTGGTATCAACTACATGGCAGCTGGTTATTTAGCAGATTATTTTTCATAGAATACATAAAATAAGTTTCTAAAAGATGACACATTGTTCAGTGACACAACATGTCTTAGTCTTTCTAGTTGAGTTTCTGGAGCATTACACATGAATGCATCAGTAATAATAATAATCCTTATTTATAAAGTGCTTTTCAGAACAGTTACAAAGTGCTTTACATGTCAGTAATTAAAACATGACATGGGAACAACAACTTGAGAACTGATAAAAAGTATATAATAACTGAGGAAATAAAAGACATTTTAAATTAACCTAAAACTCAAGTAAAATCGGGAAAGGCTCTCCAATAAAAGTATGTTTTAAGAGGGAACTTAAAAAAGATCACTCCTTGAGCAGACGCTCTGTCCCCTTTAGTTTTCAGCCGGACCTCTGGAACAGACAAAAGACGTCTGCTCGAGGACCTCAAGGTACGTTCTGGCATGTACGACACTAAGAGCTCAGAGATATAGCTAGGAGAAAGAGCCTTAAAGAGACTTAAAAGTAATCAGTAAAATCTTAAAATCTATTCTGAAACATTCAGGGAGCCGGTGTAAAGAGGCTAAAACTGGAGTGATGTCATCACGTCTCTTGGCAGCTGAATTCTGTACAGTCTGGAGTTGATTGATAGATTTTTGATTCAGGTAGGAAAAGAGGCTGTTGCAGGAATCCAGGCATGAAGAGATGAAGGTGTGCAAAATGGTCTCTGTATCTTTAAACAAAATGAATTGTATTTTTCAAATATATCGAAGATGATGAAAACATGATTGCATGAGCTTTGTGACAATAGTCACAATAATAAACTTGTAATATCAATAACACTATAAGGGGCCATTCTCCATGAAGAGTATTGTTATTTTTGATACTTAAATTATTTTTAATCTTTTAAAAATGTTATATACTTTCGTCCCCAGGGGGAAATTCAATTTTTAGTAGTAAGTAAGTAAGTAAATTTATAATTTAAGTTGAATTTCAGTAAATTATGGTAATAATACTTGTGTATTTTTGCTTAATTAAGTTTTTGAGTGTATTTTCATTGCAACAGCTTTAATCATTTGATTATCATTGTTGTGATGCTATGTGGTGTCATTTTGATCATAGGCGTAGATTTCAGGGGAAATGGAGGGGGGACATCAACATCAGTATGTAGAACATGTGCGTTTGTCCCCTCCAGCAAAACCAGAGTGTTGAAGAGGACTTTTATTTTGAAAAAATTACAGACGTTAACACCAGTTGCACAAATTGGTGTTTAAAAATTCACCCGCATGCAGGTATTTAAGTGTTTAACACTCAAAATTTTGTGGCGAAGGACCCCCAAACCCCTCATTCTATATGTGACCCCCCAATTTTGAAGGGAAACCTAAGCCCTTGATTTTGATTCAGTCAAGCGATATCATGCAGATAAGGCTTAGGCATCCCAGGCTCTGGTTTTCTAGACTTAAGGATACCAATGAGTCTTTTTCTGGGAAGAACTATCTTCTTAAGCGTGTGTGTGCATTTGTGTTTGACACTGACATCAGCTCACTGTTTTTGTCTCGGAGCTCTGTGTGCAGCTGGTTTACCGATGCGAGTGTTTGCATGATTCGTTGACGTCTGCCAGGAGCTCTGACCTCCTCGGAGCTGTGATACACTGCGGTGAATGGTGAGACCTCTTAAACAGAATCCTGCTGTCACTTTGTTTGGCCTGGACTAGAGAGGCTCCAACAGTCTGGACAGATTCTCTATCCCCCCACCTCTTCAGCCCCACTCCTTTTTAATATTCCAGCCAGCAGCCAGCAGCAGCCACTCCCAGAAACTCCACATTGCCCCGAGTGAGGGATCAGGGCTGGGGGGAGGAGAGGAGGGGGGTTTGGGTGTAAGAACAGGGCAAGAAGGTAGAACTGAAGGGTGAGGAGGTGTCAGCAAGAATAAGAAAAAACAGCAAACTGATGGTAATGTTGGAGAGGATGGGACAAGAGGGAAAACGGGGGAGTAACAGCAGGGAAGGACAGAGTTTGGGAGCTCTGCAGCCACTTCAAAGTTTCAACATTTTGACATTTGCATGCTGGCTATTAGAGGTTAGGACACTCCACACCTGGGGCAATGGGAAGCTGCGGAGGGGAATATGGTGGTTGGGTTGCTCAATGCATTTTTCTGAGCATTGCTTGAGGGCAAATGTGTTTACAAGGAGGCAACGAGGGGATTTTACAGGAACAAAATCAGGAGTGTATTCCTGCATTCTCATTAAATGAGCATGATGTTATAGAGACAAGCACATGTCTTGTGCATGAAAATTAAACAAAATAAAAGGACTGTATGAAGGAAAAATGGCTACAAACAATTACTGTATGTGTCTGACATCGAAATAAAGTAGCGCATAGGGCGTTAGAGATGGCATTGTGATATATTTGTCTTTAAAGGAGCAGTGTGTCGGATTTAGTGGCATCTAGCGATGAGGACTGCAGACTGCAACCAGCTGAAACTTCTCCCACATGCTGAGTGTGAACTCAGGGAGCTGAATTATCTGCAGAGGTCTCTTCCTCTCCAAAAGAAATAAACAAGGTGATTAAAATTGGTTAAAACATGTGTTTTTCCGACACTTCTTAGCTCATCATGGAGCAGGTGTTACCTATGGTGGCTGACACAAAAATGCAAAGGGCCCTATCTATCAGTCAGTTAGATTGGAGTATTTGGGTCATCTGGCTTCACAGACATATAGAGCTGTGTTGTCAGCATAGCTGTGGAGACACACACCAAACTGACGGATGATGAATCCCAATGGTAACATGTAAACTGGAAACAGCAAAGGTCCTAGGACGCTGCCTTGGGTCACACCATAGTCAGCATTATTTGTTTACCGTATGTGTTCCCCAAATCTGACATGAAATTTTCTCTCAGAAATATATGAGTGAAACCAGTTCAGAACTGTACGAGATAGACCAACCCATTCCTCAAGATGGTTATGGAAAAGATGGCCATCGATAGAGTCGCATGGTCGAGGAGGATGAGGACAGATATATTTCCACTGAAAACACTACTCTTATTTTCAGGTGATTAATAAAAAAGAAAAAGAAAATATTCTTTTTATATTATGTTCCATTGCTGCTAATATATTCCCCTAAATCCTACACACTGAACCTTTAAATGATGATCCAGGTATGAATATATTCACATTTTTACATCTTCAAATTAAGGTTAGCCAAAATTCGAGTTACCCAAACCTAATAATACTCTGACACAAGTTTCATAACCTGCCTAAAATTACCTTCACTTCTTATGTAACACGTGCAAATGCATTCCCAGTTTGCACAACTTTTCAAGAAAAGATTGATGCTTTCAGAAACACATCAGGGCATTTTGTCCAGAAATGCATGAAGCCTGTGCTTTTTAATCTTCTTTTTGAAAGGAGCCTCTGAGCAACTGCAAACATTTTAGCCTCTGAGAAATAATTTGAATTCTCACCAAGGACGACGCATAGTTCAATGGAGTGACTCAGGTGGATTTAAAGTAAAGTTCACAAGGTCTTTTGAAGATTTCTTCTTTGAAAACGGAAAAAAAAGTCAGAACTCAGAGGACATTTCACAAGCTTTCATTAATTCTCTATTACTTCTGCATCAGTACCCACTGTCCTTTCAAACTGTGGTGTTTTTTCTACAGTAAGTTTGGTATGTAAGGCCAATCCAAACACTCAGAGAGGAACCGTTTGTTTAAGGTAGAGGAAAGTCTGTTGGTATTTATAGTCTGTCATTCCTCATTCATTTCTGTCTCAGACTGCGCTTTTGTTTTTGGAGGATTGGTATGAACACAACTGGTATGATAACAAACACTGTGGAATGACACATGCATGCTGTAGGCGCGCTCACATACTCTATAATTAAATATATATGCACACTCTCTCTCTCTTACATACAAAGCATAAAGCCCCCGAGCGCACATGCATGCACAGCAACAGACATACACAAACAAAAATGGTAGATACAGACAGATGATAATGTCGGCTGTCACACAGGCTACATTCTCTTCAACCTGCCATATCGTCTAACAGACAAATTAATGAAGTAATGCCAGTCAGAGGGAAACATCCGCCAAGAAACTCAAGGAGTGCCGAGATTTAAAGAAACATCATCTCTGATACAATATTGATTTAGTAATTGAGACTGATATTTGATATTTAAATAGGTAAATTGAAATCTGAGAGCTGTGTGAGTGTGTTTACATATTTAACGAACACTGCGGCAGGTTGACATGTGAGATCCAACATCCATTATATCACGGTTTGGAGATTAGATGTGACAAACACACACTGTAGTAGAGTGAAAATTAGGTTTAGGGGGTTAAAATATCAAGATGTTTTTTGGGAAAGTGAAACTAAATGCATATGATAGCACACACTCACTCACACACACACACTTTATGGTGTTAAGGCCACTGATTGTGGTCCCACCCAAGCAGAGAGCAGGTATTGGGCTCATCTCCATATCAGGTTTCATTCTGGACGCCTCAGGCTTGAGGTAGATACAACCTTCTTCTTTAGCTTCTGGAGGACTTCACTCTTATCTGCAGTAACAGCTACAAAGAAATGCGCATAATTGCACTCTGACCTGAGCTGATGGGAATTCTAAGAACATTCCCAAGTAATAGCGTGCTTCACTGGGGACATTTATAACCTTACTGTCTAGTAGTTGTGTACAAAAATTAGGGCAGCTCAGAAAGCTTACATTTAGCAAGTTTTGGACAATGTGCATAACTGCTTCCATGCCCTGTTTGCATGGGATCAATATTTCCAGGGACCCTAATGTGATTTAGGCTGCTGTCAGACCTAGAGTTGTCTTGCTTTGGTCTGAATCAGGGACTTATTTTGTTACAAAGTTACATAATTGCCTAGAGTTGGTTCGTGTTCTCACGGCAGCATTTATAAGCGGACCAGATCAAATGCCAGCGCAAGAAAGCTGCTCATGATTGGTCAGAATTTCCATGTGGGAAAAATCCCAGGAAGTAAACAAAACGTTGAAAAAGAGAGCACTTGCAAGATAAATGTGACACTTTCTAATGTCACAATGGAGGGACAACTACGCAGGTTGATTTTAGCGCTGCTCATCGTGGACTATATTGCTGTCATTGTTCATTTGAGTCAAAGCATACAGTTTGAAAACGAGGCGCGGCTCCAACTAGAAAACATATTAATAATCCTCCAGGACTGTAACATGCTCGTGTTTAACCCAAACAATGTGTCATGTGACTGCAGTTGGTTTGGATCGAGGTCGGAACACGTTCTCACCACAAATGAACCACACCAGAGTTCGTTTGTAACCAGACCGAGACCACCTCTTCAAGAAGGTCTTGGTCTGGTTGTTTTGGTGCGCATCCGAGTGCCCAAACGAATCACACTTAGGGGGCAAGCGAACTTGAGTTCGTTTGAACCGAACCAAACAGGGCAGGTGTGAAAGCACCCTTAGAAATTACCCCTCTGTCATTCGGAGCAGTCACACAGGATAAGCAAAGCTCATATTTTACTCACATTTACTGACATTATCCCTCAGATATGATGCACACAGTTATTTGTACCTCTACACAACAAAGAAACACTACACAGCACCGCCAGCTGTAATGTAGAGTGCTGACCTCTTATATTTATGCCTCTGTGCTGGCAACAGCTGTGACAGGAGGTATTATGTTTTCAGGTTGTCCATCTATTCTTCCGTCCATACCTATACATACGTAAATACATAGGAATGTCGGTTTGTCAGATTCTTGTGAACGCGATATCTCAAGAACACCTTGAGGGAATTCCTTCAGATTTGGCACAAACGTTCACTTGGACTCAACAATGGACTGATTTGATTTTTAGGGGTCATGGGTCAAAAGGTTAAGGTCAGTGTGACCTCACAAAACATGTTTTTGGTCATAACTCAAGAATTCATAAATTAATTATGACAACATCACACACAAATGTCTAAGTATATATAATGATGATTTAATGACATGTCATATTCAAAAGGTCAAAGGTCAGCTTCACTGTAATATCATAATGTTCTGCATAAACACTTTTCTGGTGATTACTCTACATCATGTCTCAGGAACAGAAGGAGAGACATTTGGTGACACTAATCTTAAAACTGTGATGACTGTATAGATCTCCTGTGCTGTTGGCGGGAAGATGTGTGTGCTGCTTCCATGTTTTCACAGACATGGATGTAAACTGTAAGTGCAACGTGACTGGTGTGCAAAGGCATATAACTGCAGGGCGGTAATTCTGGTTTTTCATTTAAATCTGGGTTAAGCAAACAGAACTGATTCTGCCGCACATCGTCACATGCCATCAATCTCATCATCTTTGGAAAGTTTGTTCTTCTGATGGATTTGTGTTTGCTTTTGCTGCAAATGGGTCTCAAGGCTGTGTTGTGAAATGAGCCTCCTGAATTTGCATCCAAAATTCGGTCAAAAACTTAATTTGTAATTGCCAATGCAGGTTGCATGACCGGGAAAGAGGCAGAGGAACAGTCAGGTTGACTGTTCTCCCCATTTTGACTTAATATAAATTCTAAGCTGCTATAGCTTTATATTTACTGAACAGATGTGAGAGTGGTATTGATCTGCTCATCTAACTCTTGGCAAGAAATGATGTTTCCCAACATATCTAGATATTTCTAAACGTACAGCTGACCATTCCCCAATGTGCTAAAACATTTGTTTATATATATAAAAAGGCATACAATAAAACACATCCATCACACTGTAACTCAGAAATCTATCAACAAAGGCCTGCCTTTCTCAAGTGTTCTTGGTCTATATCTCTGACAGCGTGAGTGACTTTATTAAAGAGAGGGGACTTTGGTCACCAAGGATCAGCAAAGCATCAAACATCACAGCGTTTGTCACTTTAATGCAAAATGATTATCTGCCAGGTGAGCTCACTCCGTCCCCGTAGCCCCAGGCCATCTACACCCCGGAGGAAAGCGGAGAAAGATATTCTGGCAAAAATTTCCTGCAGGCAGTAACACTACACGCAGGTGCTGTGGGTTCACAGCAGATACAGTACAGCTCATATTCTCCACAATGAGGCATAGTATTGTCTTTGGCGTCGCACCAATCTGCTGTTTATGATCCGCAGAACAAGAAGCCGATGCAATTAAAAGACAAAATGTTCCTTAGTGTTTCAATTGTTTGCATGAGTCAAAGATTTTTTCTTTTTTGGGTGTGTGTCTGTAGTTGTGTGTAGAATCTGTTACATGTCACCATGCAGTGTCAGTGTGTACACACAGGCATGGATGTTCACTTGCGGGTCAAAGTCAAGTGGAAACTGTAGAAGATGAGGGCAGCAGCGCGGAGATGTTTCTGGGAAATGACACTCAATCAGGCATGTGTGCAGGTTCGGTCAATTATCACTCTTAAATGGAGCAGGCAACTCTTCTCTACCTTTCCTTTTCCCTGACGATAAACATCTCGCTCCCTTCTCCACCCTCCCATCACCCCTTTCCTTCCCTCCTCCTCTTCCTTCTTTTCCCCATCCACCCATCATCCCTCTCTGTCCCTCTTCCTCTATGGATGAGTGGTGATATTCCCGTGGGATAGTGGAGGAGGAGAGCTTTCCAGGGCCTGTTGCTTCATCATCCCAAATAAAGCAGCGAACATGTTCAGACCACCTCGCCCTGGGTTCAAACCCTCAAACAGAAACTCATTTTTTTGCAGTCCTGCCCTCCCTGTACACACACTACCTTGTTTTTACATAAGCTATTATACACTTGTTCACTGTCTTCCACTTGGCATCATTCCCGTCTTTCATCCTGCAGCTTCTTCTTTTTAATATTACTTTTATTCATCCTGTCCTTTGCAGCTCAAACTAAATATATGGGTGTAAATATTAACTTTTCATTTGCATTGCTCCTTTAAATGCTCCTCTCTTTATTTTATAATCTGAAAAATGAAACAAAAAGTAGCTAAGTACACCGACTGAATAAAGTTTACATTGACTTTCACCCAGTAAAGTCCTCCTCTGATTACAGGGAAGAAAAAAATTTCCACGTTCACCTGTGATACTTCCCCATAATCTATTTCTCTATCTCTCCCTCCCTTTTCCTTTCTTCGCCTCGCGCCCAGTTTCACTCTACATGTCTCAGCCTGTCGGAGTTTTAGAGGAACCACGCACTCCTTTTCTCCTCAATCCTCTGGAACAATTACAACGTGCCCTGCTCAAGGGCGGCCGCAGGGTGCGCCCCATCGCAGAACAGGGAACAAGGAAGATTGACGTACTGTATTGGCGCACGATCCCTGTGACCTTTAGGCTTGGTCCACAAGTCTGCTGCCATGGAGATAAATTAATCTGTTTGTCTGTTATTTAAATCCAGTAGAGCTTCATTACAGGGACTTTCTCTCTTAAGTCAAAAGTTCACATCTTTGGAGTCTAAAATTGATTTTTTTTAACCTTTTTTATTATTTTTATATAAAGCTATAACTCAAATAGATACTGCTTCTAAAGATTTGGGGGGAAGATTGTGCAATAGAATGCTTATTACACTTAATATCCAACTAGTGTGAGCCAATATGGCACTGATGCTGGGTTAACTCTATCAGTTCAAATGGGTCGTTTGCAAGGGTGCAGGTTTTGTTTTAACATTTGGGGGGGGCACATATGATAGAGGGGGCTTGAGGGACATTTGATAGAAAATTTTGAGCATCAAACACTGAATTTCCTGCATTCTGGTGCACTGTCATGCATCCATTTGTGCCTTTTCTGCATCATTTTACAGTGTGAGTGTCTTTAATTTTGTCAAAATAAAAGTCCTCTGCTACTGTTATTTTTTATTTAGGTAGACAAATGCACATGTTAAATACTGAAGGGGACGTGTCCCCTGCTTCCCCCCTAAAATCTGCAGCTATTGTTGTTTGGACTCAGTGTTAGTGTTATTTTTTATGTTACTGCTGGGTTATTAATGAATTTATCTGTAACCTCTTATCCTGTTGGGGGTCACGGGGGGGCTGGAGCCTATCCCAGCTGACATTGGGCGAGAGGCAGGGTACACCCTAGACAGGTCACCAGACTATCACAGGGCTGACACATAGAGACAGACAACCATTCACACTGACATTCACACCTACAGACAATTTAGAGTCACCAATTAACCTGCATGTCTTTGGACTGTGGGAGGAAGCTGGAGCACCCGGAGAAAACCCACACTGACACGGGGAGAACATGCAAACTCCACACAGAGGGGCTCCCCCACCTGGGGTTCAAACCAGGAAGCCTCTTGCTGTGAGGCAACAACACTAACCATTGCAACACCATGCCGCTGGGTTATTAATCCAAACTAAAATATAGTTATTTTGACTCCGTGTTTGATGCTCAAGCTTTTCACCTTAAAACTGTCACAAAGTTATTGTTAGTTGTATTCAAAGACGTGCATATTATCAGTCAGTAACAAATACTTTTAAAAGAGTGGATTAAAATAGTTCATAACTATACTATGATTTAGTTTGCTGTGGCTTTCTACCCCTGGGTGCCAAGTGTTAAGCCAGTGTGTTGGTGCTGTGTTGACCTGAATTGGGTCTATTTTGTTTTCAGTGATTTTCATAATTGACTATAACATACAAAAGTCTGAGGATACTTTCTCTCTTCCATCTGTTTGGCGTCACATACAGAGCTGGGTGTTCTTGGTTGTTATGGCTTCCAAAGAGTAGAAATTATCTTTAAAATGGATAATGACATAATGATATATTCCAACAGACTTTCCACTATAATGATATTTCATCTGAAACAAAGCAGCGTGTCATTTTGATTGGACATTTACACGTTATTTATCCCCTCAAACTGCAGAGCAACTATTGCCTGCAAACCGGATAAATTACTCCATGGAAAGTGTCGACATCTCAAACGAGGAAATGACATTATTATGAATGATGCGTCAACTAGAGCAGGAAGTGTACCGACAACAGAATGAGAGAAACACTCCCAAAAATTGAGACCTGTCAGAACATTTTAGCGGCCCAAGTTATTTTGCAGCAGCAATGACATCTGGCAACAGCATCGTCTAAGTATGTTTACACGGATTTGAAGATTTGGGAAAATATTTGAATATGAAGTGATCACATAAACAACATTTTCTGAAACATTCAGTCCAGTCAAAAAGTAGAGTAAGGCTAGAATATTTAATAGAAAGTGAAAAGTTCAGATGCAAAAAGTTAGCTGTTGGGTATCCGAACACTTTATTATTTAACGGACTGTAAAAGGCAACAGTCTCACACTGCCCCTTTCATTCTAACATTGCTGCAAGTTCAGTCATTGACAATATATTAATGGGAACATTGTGCACAAGGATGAACAGCTTAAATGAAATACTGTTTTAATTAGACCAGGGTCAGTAGTCGGGGTATTTCACACCCTCTTAACTGTCTTTTTGAGTCATATCCGTCAGACATGCACCTGCTATTGTATGACTTCAGTCTCTCCTGAAAGAGAATTCACCTGCTGGTGCAAAGTAGGGGACGGACAGGAGAGGAGGAGGGAGAAAGGGAAGGACAGAATGAATAGACGAGGCCGGGAGAGATAGTCATGCCTTCGAGACAAATGCAGCTTGTCACCGGTTTAAAAAGAAAAACGCAAATCAAGGCAGAAGTGTGAATGGAAGAGTGGAGAAGATGTGGGGAGGAGATGAGGAGGGTGGAGGACACTGAAAGTAGAGGGGGGGAGAAAGGAGGAGAAGAAGGACGGAGGAAGGGAGGGAGGGAGTTGTCGTCTCCTGCAACAAGTCTAACCTGAATCCAAAGCTAACAAGATGCCGTGATTGCAGGGTGCTGAAAATATGAAGAACAACCAAAGACAACAGACAGACAGGAAAAAAAAGAAAAAAGAAAATTAAACACAGGCTTTTGTTCGTTTTGCTCTTCTTTCTCTGCTCAGGTTTCAGACAGATGAGAGCTCTCTCTGACACACACACACACACAAACAGACAAACCCTCACTCCCAAAAAAGCCAGTTTATTTAGGCTTGGAAAGAGGCAGAGAGGATTAAGTTTAGCAAGACGCACATGTGTCACACTGCAATGCCAGGCAGTTAGGAAGCGTGCAGGCTGCATCTGTAAGGTCACTTTTCATGAGCAATCACACACTGGTGTTTGTAATGACTTGACCTGATGGCAATTGGCTTCATGTGTGTTCAATCAAGCCCTGCAGGATTGAGTAGGTGCACCTGTGGAGTGACCCACACGCAGGGTGTCTCATCATGCATGCCTTATTTTGCACTGAGGAAAATGTAACATGGACTTTTGCATGATTTTCACTGGCTGTACAACCCTGTAAAGTACCAAACAGGAACATTTAAAATCCAGACACTAGCCTGAATCTCTTTTTTGAGTCCTCTATGCTGCTCTATACTTTCCCCCTGACTACTGTACCAAAGAAGAAGACAACAACCACCAGTTCTATGGGGATAAGAGAGACAGGAACACACCAAATGATGGAGAGGCGCTGACCTCAATGAAAGTACATTTGTAGAGGAAGATAGTTGCAGACTCGTAGCTAGGATGCAAACAAAAACACCACCAGAACCACTAGTTCTACACACACACAAATACAATCCTGCAACCTCTGTGCAAAGCTCATGCATTTTCACACTACTCACTCATTAGTAAATACACACAGTTGCAGAAACACACGTTACACACAGTGCAGGTGCAGGTATTTAGGTCATTTACTAAATAAAAGTAGCGGTGACAGAGTGAAAATATTCTTTTGCAAGTAAAAATCCTGCCTTCGAAATCCCTCTAAAGAAAAAGTAAGAATAAAGTGAAAATATGCAGAATGACTCCTTAGATTAAGATGACTAATGTATCAAGCAGAGTTTTAATGTCTGCGCTAGTCTCATAATTGCAAACATGCCAGAGAAACTGCCTAAAACTAAACGTATAATTGCACACTGAACTAAATCAGTTAACTAAATCATGTGCGCCCACTGAGTGCAACAGAAATTAAAGTCATTTCTTACAGTAATACAAAAAGTCTACAGTTGAGAACCAAAGAGAGGGAAAAAAAGAGTCATCACCTCGTCTCACACGCGCCCACGCGCGCTCTGAGATGTGTAACGTATACAGTGCGTCGGGGTCAAGAGTTGAGACAAAGTGTTATCTTACTCCTCTCATAACTGCGGGTGAGAAAAAGGAAAAGGCCACAAACCATGAGCAGAGTTGAATGTGGGTTATCACAACAGTGTCTGTCTATGTGTCTGAATGAAGAGTCACATTGTTAACTACACTGTTCAACAGTAACTACTTAAACCAAGTGTATATTAGCACTGTAGTTTCACTTTTGTAATCTGTCTGAACAGAAAACACAGAGGGGTAAACTGTCATTTTAAATGTTGCTCAATCATGTGTCACTGCATGTGCCATCAGAATCAGAGATTGGGTTGTCATTTAATGAGGGATTAGGACTCTGGCACAAGACTTTCGAGAGATTGTTTCAAGTCGTGCAACTGCTTCTGAGTCACAATATGAGTCATGACACAAATATGCTGTCAATTCTTCCTTTGTCAGAAATAATTAAATATGTCATGAAAGAACTGATAATCTGACGCACAGATTACTTAGGACAACTTACAGTTTTGTGTCAGATGTCACATGATTCAAGATTTATTACAAGATGATGTCACTGATGATGTGGCTACTAAAGGTATGTTATATGCAGAAACTGCTGACTACTGTATGGAAACATGGACTGTAAAATAATGGACGTAGATACTGTGACATCACCCATTGGTTTGTGGACCCCTGTTTTAAAGCTTCAAGTTTGACATTTTTTGCTGTTGCCATCTTGTTTTTTTGGAGCCAGAAGGGACCATATTTGGACGAGAGGCTTGTGCTGTGGAGGAGCAAGGGATGGATCTGAAAAGCCGAGGGCACTATTGGCAGACAGCCTGTAACTCAAAGAGTCCCGCCCTTAAATATGTGTAACTTTACTCCTTAATATAATGTAAAAGGAGTGAGTTATATAAAAATTCACCCCCTGTGCAGTTGTCATTAAAAGGGAAACAGTTTTTTGTACAGGCTGTTAACATGTTCACCCACCCACCATCACAATTAGATTCGAATTCTGGGGCAAACACTGAATGCTAACAATAATAAGCTCTGAATCCGTGACAGCATCACAGCTATTTGAGCAGTTTTCATATATATTTTTTAGAAAAGCTGACATAAACTCAGACATCTCAGGCTGCAGCAATCCCCCAAAAAGAGCCCGCAAAATCCTAGACGGACTGTATAGTCGCCTTTTTGGGCACTATGTGCAATTTTTGCAGCTTCCTCTTGGATACGTGCTGCTTATAGTCATTTATAAACACTGCGTACACACAAAACAAGGCCTGAAAGAGGCATACGCCACTTCCCATGTGAAAACTATGATCTATGAAAACAGACTTAATGGGAGAAACTTTGACCCATGCTTATGAACATTTTGTAGACGGGAAATTGGCGATGCAAATGGTCAGGTGAAAGCCTAATTGTTGAAAATGTTGAATATTTTTTGGTGCTCACCATTTTTTGGCTTTTGTCAGTCCTTACATTTTCAGTGTGGATCCTATGCATTGTTTTATAAATTAGGCTTCTGGTCACTACCTTTTTACAAAGTCCCATTCTCAGCTGTGTGCTGTGCCCAGGCACGTCCCCAACACATCAAAATGAGAAGAACATTTAAAATAATGCAGGTAGAGGGTGAAGTCTCTGCCGATAAATACACTGCCACACACTTATAGTGGGCCTTAACTGATGATTGAGAGAAATTACTTTTGTATGAGCTGTATATTGTTTTTCAGGAAAACCCTGCATAGTATACCTTTACGAAAAACATAATGCCTTGCCAGTTAATTTTGTATATATCCTCCTAAGACTCTGTGTTCTCA
Organism: Cephalopholis sonnerati; assembly: GCA_019142605.1. Taxonomy (NCBI): domain Eukaryota; kingdom Metazoa; phylum Chordata; class Actinopteri; order Perciformes; family Serranidae; genus Cephalopholis; species Cephalopholis sonnerati. The sequence continues at coordinate 24,111,060 of JAGQAX010000015.1, read as the reverse complement.
TATCAGGACATCACATTTTGGGTTTACTTGACCTTCTACTTAATTCTGCTTAACTTAGACCTGTTGTCCTCATTTGCGGACACTTTTTTGTGCCATCCAGTGGTAGTTACAGTACAATACACTAATCCATGTAAAAACAAAATGGCAGTCGTCTCTGCCAAGTCAGTCTGCAGCCGATCCAGACACAAACGTGGACAAGGTCCAAAACCTGATCACATTTTATGGTTGAAACTTGTTTATTTATGATTAATAACATTGTGACTTTATCATCATCTCATTTGAGGACATTGGGACTTAAATATCATTGACAGTATTTAGTTTTTCATACTTATCAGGTCCTATTGATCCCAAATAGCTAAAAGAAATTAAATATGCCACAAACAAACAAAAGTTTGGGTCTCAGGAGGTTATAACCACAAGTCACAGATTTGCCTCAGAGGGCTTTACAGAGGGATACGGACAACAAAAGACTACAATACACAGAAATAACAATAGTAAAACTGACAAGAGGAATGACAATATTAGGAAAATACTTATCTAACATGGTATGGAATTTGAGAAAGAACCGATAAATTTACTGTGGGAGAATTATAAGCTTGTTATTGTATATGTGAAATAAAAATAACATCTTAAATTTGACTTAAAATAAGAAATGAGGAGTGTATAATCTCATTTTCTTGCTTCATGTTGGACTCGGGCTTCATACTATAGCACACCTGACAGCCATATGAATGGCTGTATAATGCCCAGTGACCACAATCTAAAGGACTGTATATGATCTATATTTGTATCCTAATTATTCATGAATTCCACTCCATCTGACACGCTCTTTAATGGAGCCGAGGCAGAAACGTCCTTTTACAGCCTTTGTGACCTTTCGTCTATGTTCATGCAGAGAAATCCATAATTACAGACATTAGCACACTGTAATTCTTCTCTCACACTTAATAGCCAGGTATGACACTGAGAACAACAAACGGCTGAACCGGGCATGCAAAGGGCCAGCAGGGAGGTAAGATGGACACAGTGCTGTCGTTTTAATTATCATCTCAACAGGTCAGGTGTTTTGGTGCATGCTTTTTTCATGAATTTGACAGAGTTTGGGCTGATTCAGTTAGTGAATTGATAGTTTTCATGAAATAGTCTGCTGGTATGACAGAGGATGATAATTATACAGAAATCTTTTAAATGAGTTAAACTGTGCTCTGGCTCTGAATTAGAAACATTAGAAGTTGTGTTTGAGATGCTCCTCATCAAAGAATTATACTCACAGCGTGATTCCTCTGGTGAAATTTCACAATAATTCAATTTGCTTCCCAGTGTTTGGACTCCAGATACTCATCAAAGCAAACAGCAATAACAATAAAGAAACCCTTTCTCATTGTTGGATATTTAATTTTACCTGATTGTGATATCCGTGTTATTACTGGGACCTAAAACAGATTGTGAGTGTTTCTTTTGTCACACATTTCCCCTCATCCTGTTTGGCTGATGGAGAAAAAGTGCACACAATGCCATCGAAACCAGACTTCTGGAATAATGCCCAAAAATCACAATAGTAAGTTGATTTGTTAACACAATCAGCATGACGCCCACAGTCACAGGTTGTGCTCAATTGTATGCAAATATTCAATCCAGCCTTTATTTATAACGTTGTCATTGTCACTTAGGAGTCACCATCGCCAGAAATGTTCCCGACAAGCCTGGACTCGCAGAGGATTTAGGAAAAGCCGGCTCTTCCACCACCACTTCATAACGTGTTAACATTCCAGCACGGGTTGGAGTATCACCTCACGGAGCAATGACTTCCTGTTGCATGGTGCCATATGATAATGAATACATCCCCTTCATCCCCTGCTCCTAGCTAACGTACTCGCATTCTTCAGTCATTACAAATACATGCTGGTCTGTTTGGTTTTTAAAACTGGCCTGGCAGTTATTAAATACACACTGCTATGCTTGTCGCTAACGTTCGTGCATTCCTCTGGAGATGGTGGACGGCGCCCACGCATCACAAGCGACTGGTAGAGGAGACAGAGACCAAAGAATACTTTGTTAAACACAGAGAAGTTATGAAATATAGTCTTTTACAGTAGGGCGTCGAGGAAAACCTTTTTGTGGGTCAACAAAAAGAGTTGAAGGTGAGAAATGTAAATTATGTATTTGCTGTAAAACCTCCCAGTGTCTTGTAAATTAGAGGGCACTAAAGCACCTCAACTTGGCGCCAGAGGTGTAAAAGTTTAAGAAATTCAAAAGATGTCAATGGAAACTTCTTTGTGACCTGAAGCTGTGACCTGCTTTTCTCTTTGACCTCTGCTTTGCAACACACACAGAGGGAAGGTGGGTCATATTAGATGCTTCCAGCTGAAACTATTAGTGTCATCATGAGCTCTGGGGAACTATGATGGACGTTTGCTGACATTTTGTAGACCTAATAATTCATTGATTAGTCAAGATAAGAGTAGATTAATCAAATATAGAAACAGTCATGATCAGGGTTGTAACAATTTGATGATTTATTACTTTATTTGTTGACAAAATATAACGAGCTATTAGTATTTTTTGCCAAACATTTGCTGCTTACAACCTTTCAAATATGAGGACTTTCTAAGGATATTTTATTTTTCAGTATTAATATGCATTATCATTTCTATTATTTCTTTCTTAAGAATTATCCTTATTTGATTTACCATGTCTTTTACATTTATACCTAGTCAAGCTCTATATATTTTCTTTTTATGTCCTTGTGTTTGTGCATATACACATTTTTTTTGTTTCTTTTGTACCTGTAAAGTCACCACTGTGTTATTTTGTACCAATAAGGAAAAAAAAAGAGGGATCTGCCAAAGGTGTGGACTTGAAATCGAGTCACAAATTTGTCACACAACCAGTGGCATGGAGAAATCTTTAATGTTTTGCAGATGGTGCACCTGAGCTCAGTTTTAAAGGGGCTCGAGAGAGCTTTTGATAAGCTGTGGGCACCTTTCCTGAACGACCTTCCAAACAGCACCGCAGACCAAGTACATAGGGGGCATGGCACTATAAATTGGCACCCTTTGAGTACCCCTGTGAATGTCTAAAGCTCTCTTCTGTGTACTTTGGTTCTGTGAATAAGTTGTGTTCCCCCTGAACGGTGACTCTTATCTAGGCTCTGTGGTCTTTATACAGTGATTTCCCATGTAATGTGTATGCCTTAAAGTGATGCTGCTGCCCTCTCAGGTCTGTGATGTGCTCATTTCTATCTCTGATGTCATGTGTTTTTTTTTTTTTTGTTCTGTTTTTTGTTGTTGTTGTTGTTGTATCATGTTTTGCTATTAAAATTGGAAACAAAATAAAATATCTTGGAAAAAACACAGTTCATTCACAGCAAGTCGACATTTAACTCCCCAGATCCACTCTGTTTGAACCAATCCGACAGCATCCAGTCAAGTTGCAGAAGAGAACCATGAAGTTCGTTACTGAGTGCCCGTTGGAAAAATGATACTAAAGATAATTTTGTTTGCCTACAAAAACTTGTGGTCAACAATAAAAGAATGCAATTTGCAAAATGTGCAAAACATGCACTGAAAAAAAAGTATTTGTTTTAACTTAAAACATTAGTGTCAAGGCTGCCTTTAAATTTTAAGTTGACTGAACTTAAAAAGACAAGTTGAATCATTACAAATTACCTCAACTTGTTTTTTCAGATACGGTCAACTTAAAATTTTAAGGCAGCCTGGACACTGACTTTTTAAAGCTAAAACAAGTAGTTTCTCTTTACAGTGTGAACTCTGTTGTTTGAATGGCATTAAATTTTTTCAAGAGCGCATTACAACTTGTTTAGGACTCAGAACTCAGACTCAGAAGTTTAAATTTGAGTGCAAAGACTTTAGACTTGGCTACCTCCAGTTGTTATTTATAATTGTAAAATGATGATTGGTTTTGGGCTGTTGGTATGACAAAACAAGACACACAAAGACGGCGTCAGACTCAGGCTGTCTGTGAGGCAGGGGCAAAAAAGAAATCTGCATCAGCTGCACACGACATGTAAGGCACTGTGTCATATTTTCTTGCACACTGGACCACTGTAGAAGACACTTTATCATGTTTTATTTATCACATTTTTCTTTTCTGATTGCTCCCCTTGTGCCCCCGCTAAAATATTGTCTGCTCTTACTGTCATATGTGCTTCTTCCACTGATTCATCCACACATTCATCTACACATCAGCCTCATCCATTCATTTATCCTCAGGGCCTTCAAAGCTGCCTCCCAGGGACACACACACACACACACAGACACACACAGGTGGCAGTGAACAGGTCTGTCCACTATGCAGGATGACCAGATGCCCTGAGGAAGGGACACACCTTAACTCACCACGACTTCTGACCCGACAGGAACTCAAGACAATAACAACACTCCTGCAACTTATGATTCAAAATCTACCAACATTCGACTGTTAGCATCACGAGGCGTGATAAATAGTCATAATTGTGTGATGGCAACAGTGTGAGGGCACGATAATTACTCAAAATAAAGGCTTTGTGGAGCATTTGCATATTTAATGACATAAAAGCACATTAAATGTGTTTTCTTGATGTTTCTGTGATGATGTTTGTCTGTCAATGACATTAGAGAAAACTCGAAAGAGGCTTTCAAATGGACTTTTGATGTTTCTAATTGTTATCAGTTGTAATGAAGCAATCAATCACTGCATTGCATTAAATCTATCATAAACAAGTTTCTTTTTTTTAAAATAAACATTAGAAATTATTCTGAAGTGACATTAAAATTAGGAGGCATCAGTATGTGCTGGTGGTGCTTCATGTGTGTGTGTGCACAATTAGCCTGACTGCAGTTATGTTGTGGGAGCAGACTGGATTTTTCTTTTTTTTTTGTCCTTTTACTGTTTTCCACACTGTTTTAAACACATTGTACTTAGAATATTATTTTGATTTTTTAATTTTAATTTGCTTTTCCTTCAGTATCAGTTAATTTTTCTTTTATATATTTTCAATTTTTTTTTTATTTGTATTTGAGTTTATTTGCCTCCATGCTCACAGTTAACTGGATAGATGCAGAATTTAAATTTAGAAAAGTATTAATATATCTATTCATGATTTTAAATAATAAAAATATTAAAACTAGACATATCTATATACACACATGCACCCATACATTCATACTCATACATACCATGCATCATACACTTACATAAAACCATGCTAAATGACATAAAAGCAACAATATACAACACTAAAATACCCCCAAAACTTTAGCTATCTATCTTTTGTTTCATTCAGGTCTGTGCTGTGCAGTCTGACTACAGATTTATCTGTCACATCAGTGTGTGCAATAGCTCTGCAGTTAAACTGAGCTGCTAAATTACAGCTAAACTAATTAAACTAAAACAACTAAATTAATTAAACTGAAAGAAAAAAATACAAGAAAAAAGACTGATGTATGAGTGTTTTTGTCTTAACTTAAAAGCAAACTATAGATTAAACTTTATGGCCTCATGCACGGCCTTAATGAATCATTTCTTTGTTCGCTGTCATTATGTTCTCCACACATTTATAATGAAGATAATTGAAAGGTGTATTCACCTTGAATAGCATGATCCGCACTTAGGTAATGCAGTGGAAAAACACATTCACCTGCATACCTGCACACACACCTGTTAACACCCTGAGGAAGAAGCACCTGTTCACTGCCTCTATGTAACCCCCCTTCCTTCCCTCCCCTTCCGCTGCTCAAACCAAACATCTATGAGCTATAATCAGTGTCTGTGCGATAAATATCTACAGCCAACAACACCACGTCTCATTCCAACAAGTCGTGAAGGACATTAAAGTGTAACAGGATGATGTTTTAATGACACACTGGCTTCCTGTGCTTCAAAGAGTCGACTTCTGCTGTTGCTTTATAAGGCACTTAATGGTTTAGGGACAAAACATATTTCTGAGCTGCTGCTCCGTTATGAAACATCCAGACCTCTCGGATAATCTGGGACAGGTCTGCTTTCTGTCACAGAGTCGGAACTAAACACAGGGAAGTTTTTATGCACCATGTGCTTGGAACAAACTTGAGATCAGCTCTCGGTTTTTTTAAACCAGAGTTTAAGACTTTTCAGTTTGCAACTGCCTTCCATTAGGTAATATCTTATCATTTGTCATTTGTACTGTTGAGTCTAATTTATTCTATGCTAACTTACTTGTATCTTTTATTTTAGTCTTGGTAAATCAGGTGCGTCTTTTCATACTGCCTTGTGTTCCTTGTACATGTTGTCTTAATGCTTTTTATGTCTTAAAGAAAGCCCTTTGTGTTGCTGAAAGATGCTATACAAATAGCATGCCTTGCCTTAGTTCACATAAGCACACTTCTATATAATTAAACCACCTCTGTCATGCATTTATGAATTATAGATCTGTACAGCATGCAAAATCTAACTGCAATCCACCTGTAAAACATGCACACCAGGAGCTGCTTGCCAACTTACCTAATGCCTTATATCACTTTCATGTGAAGCATTCAGGCATTCACAAATAGATGCAGGCAAACAGTGAAATTTAAATGCCAATCAGACATCAAACGACAATGGAGAATATGAATGTCTTGGCTTTGATTTGAGCACAATGGGACAGGCTGACGGTGTCCTCCCAGCTGTGGTGTTTCACTCCCTCTGCTGGTTAGCAAATGAAATGTGGGGCGGGAGTGTTATTTCAGAGTTTGGGGTAAAAATTGAAGAGCTAATTTTGTCATTTTGCCTCAAAGTCAGGTGTCAAGTTAACATCTGAGGGTTGACTGTTGTCATAAACTTAAGTTTAGGTTCAATCATGCCTACTGGAAAGCAGTGTCACATGGAAATCTTAAACCACAGCTACTGCACTTTGCCATATTTCTTGCCAATATTTCATATGGAAGCAATGACTCATCAGTTGGCCTCATGATTCCTCTCCGGATTAGAAATATGAAAGGGGAAAAAAACAACCCTGCACCCTTAGTCGCTCACACCCTTCATTGACCTGCCTTTGTTTTTCCACAGCTCCTGTTATAGAAACACTGCTGCTGACGTACTGTGCTGTGTCCCTCCTTCCCTGCTGCAATGACACAGAGACAACACAACACATGCCACCAGTGTTAGTCAGGATTATAATATGATGCTATTGTGACATGAGCATTATTAGCCTTTTCATTCATACAGTCAGATAAAGATCTTTTAAAGATGTGAGGAAATGCCCCATGTGTGTCACGTACATGTTGTCTGGTTGTAATGGATATGAAAGACTTAAAAATATATGTAATTAGTTTTGGATGAGCCCTGGGTGTCTGGCTAATGACGCCAGGCAGTGCTTTAAATGAGAGAATTTACTGTCATTTGAGTCCTCATTAAAGTGATCAATATCCTCTTCCTCAGCGGTAAATGCTCTTGGATCAATATCATTGACTGTCTCAGTGCCAGCTCCATGCCACAGCCTACTGTCCTCAAGTGGTACTGCGCACTACAGGCCAAGGTCTTGAGGCACACCTGGATTTATATCTCTGCACAATAGCCTCTATAATGTGTATTCTCACTGTTATCACGACATAAATGTTTGTTTTTATTTACTAATATCAAATAATCCTTGACAGCCAACTATTACTCGTGAAATATTTAATATCAAAATGAGTCAGGAATTCATTTTAAACTTTTTAAAACTACATCAAAGCACCAATAACACATCCATTTAAACAAGAAAAAAATGTAAGATAATTCATTAAATTACATTAGATTAGATTAAATTAAATTACATTAAATTACAATTTGCCTTTTTATGAGGAAATGGGTGCTCACAACAGACTGATACAGTCAATTAAAAATCAATTCATAACTTTTTGTACAGGCCCAGTTGAATATATAATAATGTATGGTTATTACAAAATCCCACAGCACACCTGGATTTGCACCATTTGAGAACCACTGGGCTAGACTCTAGTTTTCTTTTGTTTGTTCTAAATGAGTTTTGCTCATCTTGTTCCTATGAGTTGGGATGCATCTCAAGTCTCTTGACTTATAACAAAGAGGTATACAACAATCGTCATACAAGAATTTGGACAGTTTCATCAGATGGTGCAATGACTCCTTCTTATAACTAAACGTCTTGAAAACAAAAGTGATGCTAAATAACCTGTCTGTGAAGGCACTGACTCTTATCAATGGAACAGCTGTGGGGACAGTAAAACAACAGTAAAACATCATATTGGATGGCAAACTGAATTTCAATGCCAACACTGATTCCATTTGCAAAAAGGCCCATCAGAGATTATTTTTCTATGTATACATTATTTTAGTGTGGACAGATTGCCTTTAAAAATGTTCTACTCCTCTTTAATTGAGTCAGTTTTAACAGATTAGTTTAGTTTGGTTTATTTGCACATATATGTTTAGAAAATACATAAAAAAGAAATTAAAACATTGTGCAGGAGAGGTTAGAAGCCAAAAATTGGCTTATGGAGATACCTTATTAAATAACAAAAATCATACGTAAAAGGAAAAAGATAAAAATGAACATTGTATAATTGAATAAGAGTTCCAGACTAAGAAGCAATACATAATTGCTAAAGATATATAATTCACAAAAGAGGTGGTCCTCTGTATTTCAGTGAATGATGGAACATTGATTAAGAGAACTCTGACAATAGTTGTCATGATCTGCTGGCTTGGCAATGTTATGGCTAACAGAAAGGGCTGACAAGTTTGTAAAATTTTGTCAGAAGATTACTGGCACTGATTCGAGAGATCTTGGTTATGTTTACCAGGTTAGAGCTACCCAGAGGTCAAAGGCCATCCTGACAGACCCTCATCACCCTCTGCATGTAGAGTTCCGGCTCCTGCCATCACGCAAAAAGTTTATGTTTCCTTGGAGGGCCATATCGAAAACATATCTGAGGTCTTTTGTCCCATTAGCAGTTGGGTTTTTGAACAAGTTGCAATGGACTCTGAGCGCTGTGTCCCTTTGCAATTCATGTCGTGATGACATCTGTTGTATGTGTTATGTACTTATATCTATTAATTGCATTATTTTATGATGTTGGTGTTGTATTATTTTGGTTGTGTTGACTACTGCTGCAAACCTAATTCCCCCTTGAGGATAATTAAGACTTTCTTATCTAATCTAACTTCAGCATGCAAGAGGTATCAAAGGTCTGTTCTTATTCAGTCTTTACAGAGTTCAAAGTAAATGTACTTCCTTTAAAATGCTGATAATCTTTGCAACTTATTTGTTCTTCACATCTTCTGCTAAGGTACCATACTGCTTGAGTTCAACAATAAACCGATTAAGGCAGAGGTTAGGAGTCAGACCATTTCACTTTGTGGATATGGACGTTCACAAGAAAGGTCAGAGGCTGAATGATATAGGTACTACTGCTATCCATCCCATAGAGCACAAAATATAACATCACATCAGATACATTAATCTGTACATTAGTGCTCAGTGAACAGCTCTATCTGAATTACCAAAAACACACGTAGGCTACATCTATATTCATCTTAAATCTTTCCAACACTTCTATAGCTGTGTAAATACGAAGTAATTTAAGAATACTTCTTTTACTATATTATTAATACAATATTTGTTTAAAATAGAACCAGCTTTTTTCCACTGTAAATCACCCATGATTGAAGACCAAAGAACTTTGCTTCAGTCCAAAGTATTTATGATTTGTTGGTTTATTCAGAATATAAAAATTTCCAATAAAAAATGTTTTTCCCCCAAACCTCTACACAGTAAGTAATGTATGTAAATATGAAAAAATATACAATATATGTAATGTATTTGAGTTAAGAATGTCTTTTGTTTTATTTATATTTTGGTTTTAATATGCTCCCCAAAAATTTGTTGTCATGAACTCTTTCTATTTCAATTTTACCTATAATATTTTGTACTTGGTTATTGTTTTTTCTATGTCAAAATATTAAATATTTAGTTTTATTTACATCCATTGACAGCTTGTTAATGTTGAACCCTTGTTTTACAATATCTACTTCCATTTCCACTGTATCCGGAGGCTGCTTAAGGTTTTAACTGGAGCAAAAGAAATTTGTATCATCAGCAAACAAGACAACATTTAACTTATCCCATATCTTTCAAATTTGCTAATTCATAGTCTATGAATAAACGTGTTTTTAGATCTATGAGGACTCCTACCGTATATTCTTTATCATCCATTGCTGTGGATATTATGCTTAGAGCCTAAAGCTACTAATGTTAATTTCCGTAAGATCACATTTCTTTAAAGACTGGAGACAACCTGAGGGGACAGAATAAAAAATAGCATATTCTTTTGGTGTAACTGGTAGCTACATTAAATTTCTGAAGAAATTTTGAAAATGGCAGATATGTACCATTATTGTTTACAAAATGAGAGGCTATGGTAAATTCTAGAATACGTTTGTAGGCCATTTGTCCGTTTTTTAGTCTTGTAAAAAGAGAAACACAAACAGCTTTGTTATCTTAATTGTGTAAATAAAACCTCGTCACTGTCCCCGGTCACGTGATCGGAGCGTAACCGCCGTACGTCACAGCGCAGCCTGAAACAGGTGAACTCAAACCCGGAAGTGAGATGCTCCCCGTCCCGAAGATGGTGTCTTCATCAACATAATAGAGGATAAACACACCAAAAAAATAGTGATAAACAAATAATGTCACAGCGAGGAGATGAAATATCTGGTCATTGAATGTGTGGTGACTTTTTGTGATTAATAAATAGCCTCTGGAGGCGAAAATGTTGGCTATCAGGAGAGCCGACGGAGGCTCCTACACGGTGAGACACTTGACATACGGTAGTTTATAAGCGTCTGTTAATACCTCACTTTTACTTTTCTTTACATATAGGTGTTAAAATACATGTACGGGTGTTTTATTTATCTGCTTTGTATGTGTTTTTATGTGTAGACCCTTATATTGTCTTAAAACTGTGAAGATAATAGTAACGTTATTGTGTTTTTAAGATGCCGATGGAAAGGAAATGACTGTTGTTATGACGTATAAAGCTACAGGCTTTGTGTATGGTTTAAATAATTTTATTTAACATAACTTAAAATTAATATTTCTGTCTTTTTTTCTCCAGGATAATCTCATTGGGACTTTACTCGCTATTTTTGGAAATGTGCTTGTCAGCATCTCTTTAAGTATTCAGGTACACACACACAAAACTTCCTTAAATATGTGCTTATATTTTAGTGTCTGCTGTGCCATCCAAACATCCATGGCTTTAAAAGTAAAGTTAAAATATCATGTCTCCTACGTGGCCTAGCTTTGTGTCTTTAACGTCTGTGTATCATGTCCTGTATTGCTCTGTGTCAACATAGCATTGTCCTTCAAAGCCAGGCTGTCATACAGTAGTATCAGCTTCCAATAGAAACTGAAATGGATCTAATAACATACAGATATCACTGTCACTAATTTTTGTCACCATGGCTCATCTTATTTGCACTTTTAATTTACAATATATCCACTGAAAAACCATTTTGCCTTGTTTGTTTGCTGTAAGCCTACTCTAAATGTTTGCTGTCTTTAAGCTGAGCATACTGCAGTAGTCTTTGTGTTTACTCATGTCACTTTCTGTTACCTGCACGCCTTTCACTCGCAGAAATACAGCCATGTGACGTTAGGGGAAACCAAGGACCCGCGTGCCTTCTACCGCACTAAAACCTGGTGGTGTGGGTTTGTGCTGGCATGTATTGGGGAGGGAGCCAACTTTGTCTCTTATGCCTTCGCCCCCCTCGCTCTTGTAGCACCTCTGAACGCTGTGTCTATCGTCAGTGAGTATTTGTTCCCCAACATTTGATTTGTTTTATCATTGTGTCATGCATGTATACATGCCCAGCCTAAACAGGCTTACAGGACACCATTATTTAGAAAAAGTGATCAGATTATGATGATTCTGTCATAGTCAGCGCACCAAAACATCTCTGTATTTTAAACAGATGTTTCATTAAATACAAATATTCTTAACTCATCCTATTGAAGACAATACACTCACTGACATTGATTTTAGCAGTCTCAAAGTAATACAAATTCAAATAAAAAAATGTGTATTAATGTCTTGCTTTTCTCTCTCTCTTTTTTTTCAGCAAGCGCAATTTTGGGTCTTATTTTTCTGCGTGAGAAATCGAAGCCAAAGGAGTTTGCAAGTAAGTTCAGCATGTGTGTGTAACTGGAGACGCTCACATGCAAATGTTATGGGATTTGTGCAAATGTATGCAGATTTTTAATCAGCTTAACTTGACAAACTACACACTGCCTGCTCAGCTGCTGCAGTATAATGACTGAAATGACACAGTCAAAAAATGTGTCCATGTACAGGCCATATTTTGTTTTAAAATTGATTTTGTAAGACCTTTTTAAAGAAAATTTGTAAATGTGGGTGCCCAGTAGTTTAGTGGGTAGAGCGGGCGTCACATATACAAAGGCACTGTCCTTGCCACAGCAGCCGCAAGCCTTTGCTGCACGTCATCCTCTCCCTTTCCCCCCTTCATGCTTAGTCTGTCCTATCTAATAAAGTCATAAAAAGCTAAAAAAAGTCTTTAAATATAAAAATTGTAACTGTATCTTGAGTTTCACTCTTATGGTCAGTAACGTTTCTTCTATATCGTGTGTAAGTAAATGTCCTAAAACGTCCTGCTTTACTGAAACTGAATGCATGTCATTTTTATTTTGTGTCTTATTTCAGAGCAATATGGGCTGGCCTTCCTGGGCTGTATCCTAACCATAGGAGGAACATACCTCTTTGTAGCATTTGGACCAAACTCTCATGAAAAGCTCAAAGCAGAAAACATCGTGAAGCACGTTGTAGGATGGCCTGTTCTCTTGTATCTGGTAAGACATTTTAACTTACTGAGTAAGTTCAGAAGCACAATGCTTTACACACACTTGACTCAATTTGTCTCTGCTTATAAACTGACACATATAAAACAATTGCTTCAGGTGTTGCATCCAAATGTGACTGTATAGACACACTGAATATGCTGAACAAAAACAAAAAGTCGAACTGCAAAACTCACTGGAGAAATGTTCTGTCACACCTGTGGGCCTGCAAAATGCAATTTCTACACACCCATTGCACCCATCATTTCTGTTCTGTCAATATAACCCCTTTAAAAGCAGTACAACAGCCCTGTGGTACAGGTTTGGTGACTCATGCTCTATTTTTGCTGAGACTGTCAAAGCTTTTAAAACAGCTTGATAAGAAAATATGCTGTGTCACTGAGTCAGTGCTGGTGAAAGTGTATTTGTTACCGCCGTTCCCGTTCACCGGTTAATCCCCCCTCTGTTTGGCGTATGTGTCTTTGTAACTCGCGTAATTGCGGCTGCAATTGACACACCAGGAATTCAGGCGGTAAACAAAGGTACTCGCACAAGTGAGTCATATTAGGTGGCATACCAATTACCAGTATGTGTCATGGTGAATCAAGCTCTGAGAGTCGCCATGTTTATGCAACATGTAAAGACGTCTAACAGAGGTAATGAGAGGATAGAGTTACTCCCTGGATTGCTGGTGCAACAGTCACAAACATTGCATCATTATTTAATGTGGTGCGGGGTAAATGTCTCTAAATACATAAATAAATACAGCATTCCAAACTAGTCTATTATCAAAAGGGCTGGGTATCAACCAATAGTAATGTAAACCTATGTGACGCTCGCAGCTCGACAAAAAACTTCATATATGTGAATGTGTGATAGTTGTGGTATCATAACAGCCTGTCACAGGAAATCACCTGATGATTTATATATGTAGATCCCAGGGTACATTTTTTGTATATCTCACTCTGAGTTACTGTTGTTGTTCACAAACTAAAGAAATGAGAGATCATTATTGTTCAGTTCTTACTAAATATTCAAAGGCAAACTGTGAGGTTGACATGTAAAACTATATCACTCATTTTGTTGCAATTCTGTTCTCTTAAATGAATAAGAAATTTGTGGGTTTTTTTTTTTCTAATTTGTCATACTGTCAAGAATATATCATTATATCGCAATAATAATTATCGCAAAAAATACCCTAAAATATCGTGATATTATTTTAGGGCCCTATCACCCACCCCTATTTTGAACATTTCACATTATCCAAAAAACATGACAACAAACTCACTAAATAAAAATCAACAATTAACATTTATTCAGTGTGCATTAAACATCCTAATACATGTCTATTCAACGCAGTAACTCTCTTGTGCATAAGTGTGCATGCAAGTTGACACACACTTACACACACAGAAACATACGTCCAAGCTTATTAGGACCTCCTGTGCATCCAAAAGCACCCGTTTTGTGACTGAGAGAGAGACGTTGATGACGTTTTCCTCTGGGTATCTTAATAATAGGTTTAATCAACTAGTACGTCTGGTGCCGACGAATGAGGGTAGGAAAGCTTAAGTGACTAGTCGACTAATCGTGCACATCCCTATATTACACGCCTGTAGCGTCTGCTAAAAATAAATACATCAAATGTGGAAGTATTATTTTAGGAAGAACTTGAAATACCAGTAATGTGATAAAGCACCTCATCAAACATGGGGAAAACTTAAGGTGGTCAGCTGCACTGTGTTTGCAAGGCCAAAAGAAAGGTATCAAATGAAGTATCAGTGTGACTTTAAGGCACTGGGCCTCAGTCAGCAACACTGATGGAGACACACTTGGTGGGCTATTTCCTTTATAACACTACAAGCTGCAGCGGTTAAAAAAAAGAACCCATCATATCCTCTGTCAGTCTCAACCACAACCAAGCATTACTGTTTTCACTTTATCAACTGCTTTCTTCTGCAGGGCTGCTGTATTGTATCTCATGTTTCTGTTGCTGTATTTAATTAGACACCATAACCTTCCCCTTCTGGTGTTAATGATGTTTCACAAACTTCACTGAACTCAGCTAACTTCCCAGCCTCCTCCACCTGTGTTGTTATTAAGCATAAATGTTTGTCACTGCCTGTAATCTGGCAACAACTGCAGTGCTTCCTGTTTTGGTTATTTGACATTAATTTGGTGTTGTTGTTGTTTGTACTACTTTTATTGACAGCTCCTGGGGATCATCACATTCTGCCTGCTTTTATACTTCTACAAACAGCGCAGTGCTAACTACCTCGTTATTATTCTGACGCTGGTCGCTCTACTGGGTGAGTCTTTGGCATTAATGTTAAGCCAGTCATTGTCATACTGTCGTACTTTAGTAGAATACATCGCCACTTTTTAATTGTTTTGCAAAACATTAAAATTACGTTCTTTTTTAAAGTATTTTATGCATTAAATTGTGATGTCATTTCCACTTTTTTTAAATATTCAAAATGTACCTAAGCTGTTATCTTGTAGTTCTGTGTTTAACTGTGCTTTTTTTTTTCTTTTTAAACTTTGGTGCACAGGCTCCGTCACAGTTATCACAGTGAAGGCGGTGTCGGGCATGTTGGTTCTCAGCATCGAGGGCAACATGCAGCTCGACTACCCGATCTTCAGTACCATGTTTGTGTGCATGGTGGCGTCAGTGATCTTCCAGGCCAGGTGAGTGACAGGAACATCAAAGACAGAGTATTTACTGAAAAGCTGTTTCTTATTCTTTATGGGTGAACAAAATTCAAGTAACAGTCTGATAGTATGCTTTTTAAAGTGGTTGTTGTTTACCATTTTTTTCAGATTTCTCTCCCAAGCTTGTAAGCTGTATGACTCCTCTCTCATTGCTTGTCTCAACTACATCCTCTCCACCGTCTTTGCCGTGGTAGCTGGTGAGTTACTGCTGATTTTCAGTTTGAAAAGTAGCTTTCATTTGTACCTGGATCAACTTGTGTGTGCTAATCACTGCCTGGCACAACAGGACCAGAGTGCCCTGGAGCCTCATTAGCAGAGTTGGAAACCTCTGCTTTGCTCCCGCTACACACCTAAAGTGTCATCAAAGAATTCTTCTTCTCTGGTTTTCAGGCGCTGTTTTTTACTTGGAGTTTAAGAATGAAGACGTCCTTCACATCTGCCTGTATTTGTTGGGGTGAGTGATCGTCTATCATGGGTCTTCCTGAAAAAAGTTTTGGCATGTCACAGTAGGAGAAGGAAATCAGCGATGGCTGAATTTTATTTAGCTACTTCAGTTTTAGGATCCTGGTATTGTGCAGGCTGACTCACTGTCACACTGACTATGTTCACATCAGACATTTTGAAATGTTATAAAAAGCAGTTGAGCTTTGCAACATTCTGTAAGTGAAGGTTGTGACTGATGATTTTGTGCTTCGTACAGATCTGCATTTTGTTTCCTTGGAGTGTTTCTCATCACCAAAACCAGGAAAAGGATCCAGGCCTTTGAGCCGTACGTCACTATGGATATGGCTAATGGTGAGTATAGACTTTACATAAATATTAGATCTGTAGAGAATTAAAGGTTTTTACATGTTTACTTTAGAGGGATTTACTTTCCCTCGCATATACTCTCACCTTTCCTTTCCATCATCAGGTGTCCCAGTCATCCATGACAAAGGCACGGTTATTCAGCCAGACTCCAATGGCGCTTTCTCCTATGGAGCTCTGGTCAACAATGATGGCGTGGCTCCTGCTCCTCTGCCGGTCAACCTGGATCAACCACCAGTCGGCTCCAGATCCACCGATGCATCTCGCGGCCCTCACGACCTGAAGCAAGATTAAAACTGATTTTTAACTTTTTTTTTTTTTACTTCACTCAGCTGTAAACAACATTCATGGACCTTGAAAGGCCACGATGAGTACGTTCATCTCTTCACATGTACACAAGACCAACCTCCAGCCCAGTAGGGTCTGTCCACTGGGTGTTTTTAACGTTCTCTTACTCTGCCTTACACTCCTCTACACACGTTTTCCTTTCTGAAATCTCTCAACCAAAACGTGACCTCGAGTAGCGTTACTTTTTTTAAGATGATGTCAGCTGCATTCATTCCAAAACTGAAGGGAAGAAACCCGAATCTGCTGGACGCTGTAGCGGACTCACAAACAGGGCTTAATATGACAGCAGAGACGGCGTTGTGCCTCGAAGCTCACTGCCTTCACTCTGCGTTAGCTTTAAGACGTAAAGGACTCACTTCCATGACTGTTAAGCAAACTTTCGCTCATTAGTGGGAACATACAGGGATCCGTTCTTCCATTGAGGGTTGTGAAGTCACTCCTCGAAGTTGTATAATGTAGCTTCAAACTTGCCAATGAACATTTTGACTTTAAATATCTGCCTCTAACTCTCTCTTATATGAGCGGTTTTTACTCCACAATTTTTGTTCTTGGAATTTCGTTGTATTTACTTTTCCTGACGTGACCAAACAACGGGTGCAAATGTTCTAATTTATTGTGATGTATTTATTAATTTTCAATTTAGCTTGTAGTGTGCCTTAATTAGTGGCTGTACACTGGATAAATTACTGTAACATGGTACATAAACCCAGGCAGGTGAGTGAAGCGTCGCTGTAACGGTTCAGTTATGATTAAACCCTTGAAAAGAAAAGTGAAGATGAAGTGAAGTGAATCACGCTTGCATATTGAAATACTGACCAATTATTTAAATGTGCACTGTGAGTTTAAAAAGGTAATCTGTAGAAAGCATATGCCTAAATTTAGTTTTCGGCTAAAAGATCTTGGTCGCCCCTTTAACCTGATGCCTTGAAGTTTTTAACGACAGACAAATCAAGAAATAAAACTGACAGTATGCACTTAATGTTGCAAAATTAACATGTTGTGGTAATCCATCAATATTTTACAAGCTGAAAGATAATCCAGCAATAAACGTTTTGTAATTAACTTAAATGAAATACTCAAGAAAGAATGAAGGGCTGTGTTTATTGGATACTCTCCATGTCTACATATGTGGCAATGCATTTCTACAGTGTTAATGAAGCAGATTCTTTCCACAGTATTCAGTAGGTACATGTAGTTATTTTGGTTTTATCATCTGTGGTTTGTTGTGTGTGTAAACTCACCATTACATCATTATGTAAACCAACTGTCTTGTTAATAAAACCATTTAATGAAACCAGAAGAGTTCACTGATGCTGTTTAAGTTTATTGCAACCTTGTGTCATATTAATTTAATATTTTAACTTAGTTCTGGTGTATTTGATTGGTTGCAACGGACCTTTTTCACTGAAGGCGCTAGCATTGCTACAATAGGAAAAGCACAAGTGTAAATAATGGAATTAATTATTATAATAATGATAATAATGCATTTTAGTTATAGGTGCCTTTCAAAGCACTCAAGGACACCTATAGGACACAGTTCAAAAACAACAAGCAGCACAGCTGAAAGCTCTAAAACCCACGGCAGTCAAGCGAGCAGATGGTGATGGTCAGAGTGCCGAAGATGATCTAAGAGTATGGGAGGGTGTGTAGATATGAAGGAAGCACAGTCTTGAAATTGATGAGATATTTAACAGGAGGCCAGTGAAGTTGCTGGAGGACAGGAGTGATATGATCTATATTTATAGCTGAATTCCATTTAGCTGCTTTGATTTCAGGGTCTTAATAGTGTGCATGCTGGCTCACTTTCACCTGGAACACTTGGATATAACAGAGCCATCGTTAGTGTTTTCTCAGTGTTAAATCACGCTGATGTTGCTCACTAGGTAGAGCCTGGCTTTTCTGTCCTAACCACTAATTTCGTTGATGATCAGTTACCAGTTTTTGTTTATTTTTTTTTGACAAACTCAAAATTTTGCACACAGGCATATAAAAATATAAAAATATATAAGTGCAGCTGAAAAACGACTTCATTTTTCAGTTGACAGAAACGTTTTAATAAACGTTTAAGTCATTTTTCATGCAAAAACATTTCAAGGTTTCAGCTTCTCAAATATGAGGGCATGTGGCTTTTCCTTTAACAGGAGCCAAAATCATTGTTTGCAAACTCTAACCCATTTCTGTTTTCTGAGCTGACCCCATCTAGTGGCTGTGGATGGACAGGGATAAAGCAAAGGGAGGCTACCTGGAGGGTGTGGCTGGAGCAGGAAGAAAAGTCACGTCCTCAAGGCCTCATGCAGACAGCCAAAAAAGTTTCATTTAGCATTCATTCTGTTTGTGTTTTTTAAGTATGATCCAGAAATATATTCTCCCTAAAAGTCACATGTCTTTGAAAACCCTGCTAACATTTGTTCAAATTGTTCAACATCATTAGAGAGTGCCGAAGTTATCACATTACCCTGAAACCCCCTTAGTCCGCTGGGGTTCTTGATATACACATGGGGACACTTGCTGGCCTGTTCCTATTTGTGTTCACCGAATGCTAGGAAGGATCTCTGACTTTGAGAAACACCAACTGTCCTTGCTTTAATTTTTTTTAGAATATTTGTTAAAGAATACTCAAATTTACACTTTGTATGTGTTACAGAAACTTTTTTTTTGGTAATAAATACTTTTTCAGCGGACATCTGACTTGTTGGATGTGTCAGGTCAGACATATTTTTGCTCAGCCATTAAAGTGGTTATATGGGACCAAGTATAACCACTGCATCTTTTAATTTGTTAAAATATTTTAATTTATTAAACTGATTTTAAATTTTATGCATCGATTACTTTTACTTCAAATACATTTATATATACTTATATGTATTTCCTGTACTTACATATTTTTACCTAACATTTTAAATGCAAGACTTTCACAGGTAACTGTGTATTTGATTCTGTTCTCTTCAAATATTAAATCATAAACAACAACAAAGAAATAAGTAAGGTACGAAATAGTACATTCACAGTAAGGCATCGTCTCAATATCAACTGCTACGACAGGGCAATACAGTAAGTACTTGTCCTAGGTTCAAATTAAATAATCAGAAATGCAACCTATACAAGTAATGACAGTCTAAATGAAAGAAGAAAGAAAATACACATAATTATGCTGCATTCAAGAGATTAGACAAGTAGACTTCTGTAGTCTTCTCTCCAGCTCTGATCAAAAGTAGAATATTTACCCTTAATTGTAAAGGTATGTTTTTCAAGGGCAACAGACTGTGACAATCATGTAAGCCAGGTTTCTGAACATGGTCTCATAGTGGATTTCCAGAATCTGGCTATGGTGTGTTTTGCTTGTAGTGTTCTTATCTGCCTTGCTTAGTTTACGATTTATGGGAAAATTGCCAAGGATACACAGTTTGGGGCATACACATAACTTAACACCTATGACATGGGACAAGATATCAAAATCCTCTATCCAGAATACCTGGATATTTGGGCAGTCCCATAGGCATAATAGGAGGCCCTTTATTCCACATTTATTAGATATGGCAAGGGTATTGGGATTGAATTTATTTAACATGGTTGGAGTTACAGTATTCATACTTTAACTTAAGTAAAGGATCCGAATACTTCCTGCACCTCTGCTCTTTGAGACGTGTGTACCTTAGAAACTGCACATCACTTCAGTATGAGTCTGTGGAAGCTATTATTATTTATTCTGTGGCCTTGAAACAACATATTAATTAATTAAGCAGTATTTGTGGAGTTATTATAATCCTATAATCCAGTGTGCAATTTGGTGCGTGAAAAATCCACCCTGTTGCCTTATTTGAAAATGAAATATTGCAAAAAAAAAACTCAGGAACTAAAATGTGTTGCACAAATGTAATGTCATCTTATTTAGTGTGTGCAACAGGTGGATCAGAGAACTGAGCTGCAACCTAACTAGAGACACTAAATGTCTGCAGAGATGTGACCACCTCGTCCCTCCACGCTGGGTGAGACAGCTGATTGACCCACAGGCCGGCTGATGTGTCTCTCCGGGGCGTCCTTGTCACGTTAAAGCGCAGTTTCACCGCACAGCCCTGTGTGTGCCACTTCGCTGCTCGGTCGCCACCAATCTTGAAGCGGAGCATCCTCCCCCTTGCTGCAGCCTGATTGGCCGCTGCGAGCCTCCGCCGGCATCTCATTGGTCTCACCTGCGGGGTCCTGACGCTGGAGTAGGCTGCATCAGATAGTGTCCAATAATCCAGTAATAACAAACACGGACGCTGTGACAGCAGTCTGTAAAAACAGAAACATAAGGGCAGCTTGTGTTTGTCAAAGTCACCTGAATATCCTGCTGTTAGTCCGCGTGCAATGGCTCGTCTCTGCCGCTTTCACTGACAGCAGTGAGGTGAGTAAACGACACCGGTTAGAGAGCGAAATTAAAAAGATAACTTCATGTGTTAGCGTGCAGCCATCACTCTGAGCTAACTTTTCCATCACTGTCCTCTTTAGCACAGTTTAAACTGAATTTTGCGTCAAAAAACGAGTAAATATGTCACTTTCAAGCTAAATTGGAGCGCGTGCAGCGTTATTTGCGCACGTCCTTCAGCAGGTCATGATATCCAGGGGTTTCCTCTGAGTGCACGCGATGCAAATGTTGATGTCACGAGCCTCTACGGCCATTTGTGCTGCCGACATGTGATGTTATTGATGTCATCGCTCTCGCGCGCTCTGTCTGCACGCTACTCTACATTGCTTGATAGAAGGATGCAGCTTTTGGTCTGTAATGAATGTTCTCACCGCATTTCTCCAAATTTGTTAGAGGTTATATTGAATATAAGATGGGTTTGTGATTTAAATATGAATGACAACCTTCAGTCCTTTAAATGCACCACTAGATGGCGCTCTATCCCCAGTACAATGATGGGAGTTTCACATTAGGGTCAGATCTGACATCATCATCATAACCCCTATTTTTCCCCTTATAATAACTATTTTCATGTCATTGTTCAAGACATTAGGCTACAGAGCACAGTGTCGCCAATTCAAATATTAATAAATACAAACAATTAGAGCAGCATGATCAAACCTACTGTATTCTAGTAAAAACACTGCAATACCAGGTTTGTCCTCTTATTGCACACTGGGGAGTTAGGGGATAGTGCAATAGATGAGACAAAAAGTAAAGTGAAAGTAGTTTGTAAAAATAAAAGATAAGTGGACAGAAAAATAACATTAAGTCATTTTTTAAGCAAGTATGAAGACAATGTTAATGCCTCCAGCCTTTTAAATGTGAATATGAACTGATTGTCTTAGCCTTCTATGAAAGTGAAATTAATATCTTTTGGTTTTGGACTGTTGTGTGGACAAAACAACAAAATTGGGCGAGAGGCAGGGTACACCCTGGACAGGTCGCCAGACTATCACAGGGCTGACACATAGAGACAGACAACCATTCATGCTCGCATTCACACCTACGGACAATTTAGAGTCACCAGTTAATCTGCATGTTTTTGGACTGTGGGAGGAAGCTGGAGTACCTGGAGAAAACCGATTACAATTTATTTAATGGCTCTGGACATAATGAAGGACATCATCAGGGTGTCTACATGTCCTTAAAAAGTCTTAAAATGCCTTAGATTCAGTGTTACAACAATAAGGCATTAAAACTTCTTAAATAGTCCTGAATTTTGATTTGTAAAGTCTTAACTATTATTAATGTTTTATCTA
Source organism: Cephalopholis sonnerati (assembly GCA_019142605.1). Taxonomy (NCBI): domain Eukaryota; kingdom Metazoa; phylum Chordata; class Actinopteri; order Perciformes; family Serranidae; genus Cephalopholis; species Cephalopholis sonnerati. The sequence continues at coordinate 24,088,655 of JAGQAX010000015.1, read as the reverse complement.
ATTTCATTTATCCATTTTAATGTCTTTTTATGAAAATGAGTGAAGGTCTGTGTATGTAAAAGTCCACATTTCTAATATTACAATTCTTTAAAAACTATGATACTGTCATTTTACTTGATACTTGCATTTGTTGGCAAAATGTAGATGACTCAATTCACTCTAATAACCATATTCCTACATGACACTTACCACATAAATTCTACTTGCCTGCAATGCTCAAATAAGTAAAACATGATTCGTCCAAAAATCTGTCCTTAATTTGGTTAAAAGGTGTCTTAAAAAGCATTAAATTCAACTGTCTGATATCTGTAGACACCCTGATCATTGTTTTTTATATAATTTCTATCATGGATTTTACATTTAATCAATGAGTTAAGAAAATAATCATCACATTAATCCACAGTAAAAACAGACATTACTTGAGGCCATGGATACATTACTGAATGGACCTACAGGGTACAGGCCCAAGGGCACCCCTGGCCTTCACCTGCAAAATATCACTTAAATAAACACGTAGCAACCAGGAATTTCTTAAAATGACCACAAAAAGATGCAAACGAAGTGCAAAGAGACACAAAATAGCTACAAAAAGGGGCAAAACCACCACAAAGTCTGTTTTTCTTTCTCCAATGTAGGAGTGGTGGTAGGGCCTTGTGCACATCTGTGCTTCAGGGCCCGTTGTCTGATAATGCACTCGTGCTTGCAGCCTTAATACAAACAACAGCACCTCAAGGCATCACTGAAAAATTTATCTCTGGACTGGGAGTAAGTCGTAGATTTTCTGATAGTCACCAGCAAATGTCAGATATAACTGAACCATGACCAAACAATGTATGATTTTGTCATGGATAAGTTGACTGTGGTGACTTTCCATTATCAGGATAATTGTAGATATCATGTCAGGCAGCAACCAAAGAGCATGCTGAGCAACCAGCAATAGAGACTGCAAAAACAGGCTGCATATGCACCAACCTCAAAAAAAGTAAAGGACCTTATTCAAGCATTGGCATATTTTATATAGATATGATGCCATTTCACATATTTTCACATACAAAGCCTGGCTTTTTAACATTGTTTGCTTTTCACTGTTCCTAAAAAGATGTGTATCCCATCTGTGATTCAATAAAAACATTTGTTTCTTAACAAAATATAAGGTAAAATCATTTACAGTATGTTATAGTGCCATTGTAAGAATTTATAGTCAGCATATCTTGAGGATTATTGGGATAATATCATGAGTTGCAGTCATTTTGGCCAGGATAATTCTGACGTTAAGTCTTCATATCATCCCCTGCTCACCAGACAGAATATTATCATCAAGAGTATTGACCTACATGTAGATCCAAACATGAAACTTCCACCTCTGTTTTCTCTGCATTTCTTTTTTTGTTTGCCTCATTTTCCTCCTGCTCATCTCTAACTGTCACTCCTTCCTTCATCTTCCCTCTCGGTTTCTCTCTTTTATCTATCCCATAACTTGTGTGGTATCATCACTGACACCCTGTAATCTTCACACACCAGCGTCTCTCTATCACCTTATTCTTTTCCACAAACATCCAGCTGGTATATTCACCTTATCTCCCAGTTCCCAGCCCCTGTGGTCCCCACCTGCCTGTCAGCCGCCTCCTAAAAGGCTTCAACATGCTGCGAGAGAGCTCCAAGGCATGGAGCAACGGCTCAGAGGCCTACAGCAGCGATCCAGAGGAGGACGAGGAGGAGGAAGAGGAGATGGTGTTCGGGGAGAGCGATCAGGACGGCGTAGCGGAGGAGATGATGGACCTGAGCGACCTCCCCACGGCGCTGTTTGCGTGCAGCGTCCATGAAGCGGTGTTCGAAGAAGACGTACACAGGGTGAGATGAAGCGAACTCACTTTCTGGGTCAGATTTGGTGGTGCTGTGTGTGTGTGTGTGTGTGTGTGAGAGTGAGTGTTTGTGTGTGTGGGTTGGTGCATCAGTCTGTGTACGTTTGAGTCATCCTGCTGAATGTGTCAGCGCGTCCAAGATTCAAAGCCCAGCAACACATGCATGATGTCATCCACAGCTTTCGCTCCTGTCACGGTTTCAAGCTGTGTTGCAGATTGCTCAACTGCAAAGGCGTACACACACACACACACACACACACACACACACACACACACACACACACACACACACACCTGATGCTATTATTTATTTGCCAACGAAAATGAATGCAGGGCAGCGGATTACAATATGAATCGTGAGCCATACTCAGCCTTAATTCATGTGCCTGTGCATCTCATTAGTTCATCGCTTCGTGCAGCGCGTTATTCGTGCCCACTTATAGATGTGGCATCAGGCTTCATACAAACAGCCCATACACAGGCGTGTTACACATGCACACACATGCTGTATATATTCTAAGGTCTCTCTTGAATGTGTAGAGTCTCCCTGTTATCAGACTCCTTAGAGCGGGAACACTTGGGATCACTGGATCCTGTTTGCTGGAGGAGGATACAAAGCAAATACTTTTAATTTTCTGCCCCTCTAATCCAATTACGCTGTCCTACCATCCCTCCATCCATCCATCCAGCTGGCATGCCTCACATCTCTCTCTTTAAGTCTCACGGTATTTTATTCTCTGTAAAGTCTATTCATCCAACCATCTCTCTCTACTGTATGTCTCTGAAACATTTCTCTCTCCACTTTCTGATCACTTTCTAACTTTGTTCCCCTTCCTCAGTTCTTTTATTATTCCCCTCCTCCCTCTTCCTCCCGAGCGTTTCTTTATTTATCCTCTCTATGTATATGAATGCAAAGCAGAGAGGCTAAATCTGGCGCATACACAAAATCCCTTTAAATGAATCACTCCCTGCTTTGTGAGTTTGCTGTTTGTACACCCGTTGCTCCCAGCGGTTGGAGTCTGCCCCCTCCCCTCCCTTTTCGTTTTGCCTCCCCACTTCATTACGATTCACACTCCGGCTTTTAAGTGGAAATGCCACCCACGCACCCTTCAGTCGGAGCATGTCAATAGATTGTTCTCCATATGGTTCGATTAAATGAGCTGCGCTAAAAATAGAACTTTTGACATTTATTTAAACTTTCCAAACGAGGACAGGAAGGGGATGAGGTCTGAAAAAACAGGTTGCTTGAGATGTTTTTAAAGCACAAATGAGGACTCCATGAGGTTGTTTTTGGCTTGTAGCAGTGCTGTTTGATTCTGCGCACACACCCATGCACACACAAGTTATTCTAAAATTGCAAAATTTCAGCATTTTCCTAACTGCTAAAAACTTGACATGTCTAAACCCGGTGTCTACAGTGAAGAACAGGGACATGGCAACCTACATTTTTGTGTCTTTGGGCTCTTGGCTCCCTCCCAACTCCGACATTACCTTCTGTTTCTGCTCTCAAAGGCCTGCATGCAGGAGGATGGGCTGTTTCTGTAATCACACTGTGCTCTTTCAGAGAGGGAGGGAGGGACACAGAGAGAGAGAGGGAGAGAGACATGTGCCCCCATATTTATAAGAAGCTCTTAGCAAGCTGTAAAAGCCTTTTCCTTTCCTCTGCATTAGTGAAAAGACAGTAAAACCTAGTGGCACACATTTCTCTTTTATCTGCAGTATTTTGTTCCCCTGACCAGCTTTTATGTAGAAAGGAGAGACGCCTTAGAAGTGCTTACTGTTACTTTAGGAAGTTCAGCTCGGGTCAGGTCAGATCAGCCCCTCTCCACTGAAATAACTGGCTTTATTATTCATTTACTGATTAAAATTAATTCTCAGGATTAAAACAGGGCTGTGCCGCCACAGTTTATGATTCGATCTGTCATAAAGAGCTTAAATCATCGATCTCTCAATGAAGATATCAAATTCATCCTTTTTTTCATTTGCTGATTGTCATTATTACAGACAAATGCAACATTGAAGTTAAGGCTAGTGATATTTTATGCTAAATCCCTACAAAATGTCAAACGTTCAGACACACTGTGAGCATCATAAACACTATTTACATGACATTTGTTTTTCCCCATCTCCTTGTCCACGATTCATAGTAGGGCTGGGCAATGTGAAGATATTATACCATTATGAAGATATAAGACTATATATTTTTCTTTTTCTTTTTTTTTAGATTTTGGATATCGTTGTATCGTGATATGGCATAAATAGTATTTTTTCCCACATTTTAAAGGCTGCATTACAGTAAAGTGATGTAAATTCATCAACTTAACAGACTTTTCTGTTTGTTTTAACTCTTGCCTCAACCCACTTAGTCATTATATCCACGTTATTAATGATTATTGATAAAAAATCTCATTGTGTTAATATTTTCTGGGGAAAAAACAACAACAACAATAGTCATTCCTACAACTTTGTCACATCAGAGAGAGTATTTGTTCAGCAGTATTGTTATGCTCAATTTTGTCTCCCAGTCCTAGCATTAAGGAAATGTTTTTGAGGAGATTAAAAAATATCGAGATATATTTCGGCTCAAGATGTAGCTGAAAAATAGAATGATATGATTTTCAGGACATATCACCCAGCCCTATTTCATGGGAATCAAAACATCACCAAGTCTTTTCTGTTGCATGAAGAAAAAAAACCTTATTAAACTACAGAAACAAATATGTGGCATTGTTTGGAAAAACTTCACAGTGATTATATCCTTCCTTTTATTTACCTTCCTGAAAAAAAATATCATTTTTACATGTGGTTAAATTTTGTCTTTTTTTTTCTTGTGCCACCACGCCGGCAACAGGTGTGGCCAGAGGCATTATGTTTTGGGCTTGTTCATATGTCTGTCTGTCCATACATCTGATTCTTATGAGCACAATATCTCAAGAACACCTGGAGGGATTTCCATCAAATGTGGCACTAACGTCCACTTGGACTCAATGATGAACTCATCACGGTGGTCAAAGGTCTAAAAAACATGTTTTTGGCCACAGCATAAAAAATTCACACACTAATTATGACAACGTTTTCACACAGTAGGATAAAATGATGAAGTGATGACATTTCATATCCGAAAGGTCAAAGGTCAGCTTCACTGCAATGTGATGTCATAATGTCCTGAAAAAAACCCCCACTATTTTTGTTTATCGGTAAAATATTGTGACAGAACAAAAAAAAGGTGATATGTGTGCAAAGAAGGCGAGTCAGACAGACGCAACTGACAGACAGACGGACAATAACACAAAGCAGTTATGATGATGTATGTGGTGATATGATAGAAGTCCGCCGTGTGTATATGTGGTTACCGATTCTAGAAAGGTTTGCCTATGGGAAAAGAAGTAGGCTATGGGATGTGTGGCAGAGAGGGAGAGAAAAAGGAGCTGTGTTGATTTTAACGTGGCATTAAATATATTTTGGTGATAGCAGTATCATTTAAATAATAATATATCAATGAAGTACTAAAATTTAGTGATATGATAATAATGTAATAGTGATAATTACAAACAGTACATTACAATATAATAAGCACTATTGTAGTTAACTTTGAAACTATACAGTGATGAGGAGCAGGCCTGGACTGGTGCAAGGGAGAGGCAAAGAGGAGGCCACCCTTCCCACCCTGAGCCCCTCAGCTACACAACAGGATACAGCAGTTTTCTGGTCATTATTTAACGCCATAACTCAGGGACAGAAGGGGAGACATATTATCAGATAATGAACTGGTGACACTAATCTTAAAACTGTGCTGATTGTAGAGATCTTCTTTTAGAACATGTGTGAGAAGAAGCATCCATGTTTTATAACTCGCAGCTTACAGCAACATCCATATTTGATGCATTGTCTACTGTCATGGCTACATATGGGTCTGGGCAGACCCATGGATATAAACTGTTACTGGACCCCTTGGCTGGACCAGTTTGGAATCACTGCCCTAGGTGAGATACCTGCGACCACTGAACCGACTCAGTGAATTTGACACTAGGGAGCCCACACAAAAGATTTAGTTAAAACAAGCAGAATTTATTAAACTGAGATGAACTTAAATAACCAGTGGAGTATGTAGGTCAGCAAAGTCGTCATGAAAGCCATGCGTGGATGCGTGTCAGGTGTGCTGTGAAGGTGTTGAAGGTGCAAACCAAAATCAATGATGCTGGGTGACTGCTGCAGAAAGGGAGAGAGCGAGTGGAAACATGAGGCAGCTTTTATAGCCTGGAAAGCCCATGTGAGCCCAATCAAGGCAACGACCCTCCCATGTCAGCCAACTGCCTGATGAGGTCAGCTGGAACATCCTCAGAGACAGTGGGAGGGCCGCCACACCACTGTTTACGACCAACAAACAACAAAAACAGGTTGTGATTAAGCAAATCATTGTGTTTTCAGTGGCTTTTTAGGCACACAACATGGATGTTATGTGTTGACCTGTCACTGTTTTCCAGCAGGGATAGTGCCACAAAAAGCAGCTGTTTTTCACCAAGACATCCCTGTTTTTCCAGTGCGGATTGTGCCCCCTAAATTGGTTATTTTAGGCCAAACATGATCTTTTCCTAAGCATAACTAAGTGTTTTTGGGCCTAAACCTCAACACGTTAACCACAACATTGTTGAAATGTAAAGTTTCAACATATCCACCACATAATAATGAACAAATGTAACGTTTTCAGAAAAGTAAAATGGCAATATTTTCTCTGGTTATTGGGTTACAAATGCGTGTCCCTGTCTTGGTGAAGTTTGGTGGACTGTGTGTTGTTGCCTCAGACAAGTCCAAGACTTTGTTGTTATATTCTCGACCAAGTTATTAGAATGTTGTCATTAGAAAAACCAACCCCCTCCCCAAAAAAATTACCCCCCTCACCCAAATCAAATTATAAGTAATCTCAACTGAGTCATTTCAGATATGATTTGGAAACTGCTGAGTCGTTTATACCTCCAATTACCTTCCTCAGACTGGCTCTCATTGTGGCTTGAGGGATGATCAAATACATTGAGCTTATGAATACCATTAACAGCATTGCATAGAGCAAACACAGCTGCAGCCGGTGTGGCTTCTAATTCCGACATGATTCATTATCTATATCCCCCACAGAAAGCAAGTGTGTACCAGGAGTGAGGGAGCTGGAGACAGAGGTGTGCGTGGGCAAAGTAACGAGGCAAAGTGGTTTCTGTGCTTGTCAAGAGAAAGGTCAGAGAAGCCATTATAAGTCGTCCCTCATAGTGCCCAGTGTATATCAGGCCTAATCAGCACAGAGCAAAGCTTTCATCGCTGCTACTGCTGCTGTCAGGCTGAGCTCTCCTCAATCCATAACCAGTGCAATCAAGCAGGCACCGGCTGCAAGCTTAATACAACACCAAGCAAAATGTTTTCATCTGACCGGCAGTAGACAACCAGACAAAAATGTTTTTAAGTTGCTGCCCTGTATTGTTAGAGTATGAAAGCTTAAAGCTGCGCTAAATCATTTTTATATCAACAGTGTGTCAGATGATTCAGTGTAATGTGAAGGAGGTTCACTCACGCTGACAGACCCTCAGAGAATGATTTGTTGACTCTGCAGAGCATGTCACTATCTTTCAGTGCATCTCACAACTTTACTGTTTTGGTTCACGCTCACGATCACCCTCATCACCCTCATTAGCTGTTTTGAGCTAAAAAGCTCACATAAACCTGCTGCTATAGAGAAAACAGCGAAAAGTAAGTGGATTTTGGATTTGCATGTGCAGGGTAGCAGCAGAGCACCAAATGGAGTGAATGTGTGATTAATTTAATCATTCGTTAATTCATGTAGATATGAAATGCTCTGTTACTTCAAACAACAATGCTCTCATTTTCCTTTAAAATGTCAGATTGGATTCACGAACTCACTTTAAATAACTTTTAATTTACTGTTGGACTAGCTGTTACAGGATGTATTTTGCTCCTGTAACTTTAACTGTTGTGGACTCTGTATTTTTACAAGATTTATTACTGTGTTGTGCCTCTTTTGGGGACTTAAATGTTGATCTTTCACTGATGATACTGTTTCCTCCTGGCATGACGCTATACTTCTGTGAATCCAGTTTTCTTATGACCTCCGCCACGGAGGTCATGCTTTCAGTTCAGTTTGTTGGTTGGTCTTTTTGTAGGTTTGTCAGCTAGGGTTGTGCCTTATCATCTTGTTTACAATAATACTGGTATAATCTTTAATATCATATGAAAAATTCATATCATGATACTTGTAATATTTCGACTTGTTGACATATTGACGTCATACTGTCACCCATGGCAACAACAAGCATGGCTGAAAGCATAATTATTACAGACTCTGCGGTGAATCCAAAAAGAGGAGCAGCTTCAGTAGTGTCGAATAAACTGTGGCGTCCTAAATGTTGTATGAACAGCCTCGGACTTCTCAGACTCTTTTAGTGAGTTACCGCTCAGAGGGAACTCATTCAGCAGCTCCTCCGGCAGCAGCACAGCGTCTCTCCTTCTCCTCTCTCACCGTGCGCATACGGGAGTCAGTGTTGTCAAGTGATTTTGATCACATCTTTGGTCTATACAGTTCATTATATCTCATATTTTTCTGATTAGTAATCACTATCGTCGAGTTTTGAATCTTATTTTAAGTTAACAGAAGCAGCTTCCTCATTATATAACTGCACTCTCATCAACAGATTTCACAGGGACAATTTCAGCTAGGGATTTAGTTCTTTGGTGAGAAATGGTTACGGTCAAAACAGTCCACAGTGTTTTTTATGGGTTATCCAAAGTAATAGGGACAATGTTAGTTATTTTTAAAATGTCATTTTCAAAGCTTAGCACAAATGAAATTCCATTCACTCCTATTGTGTTGGGCTGTCAGTAAAAAACCCAGAGACATATAGTACATATAAGCACATTAAACCCAAACTATTAGAGCAGCCACTGGATAACTTGTCCAGCAGAAGCCCTTCAAACATTGTCCAAGCTGTTCCTGTTAGTAATACATTAGCAGCGTAGCAGCGATAGAGCGCTGTAAGTATGTGAAAAGTTGAACTGCTTCTCTGGACACGGCTGTCCCACTTCAGTCTAATGTGTCTGATAGTGTGACTCATATGTATCGGACGATAAAGTAAGACAACCCCAGAGCAGAGTGGAGCACTGAAACACATCAGGGACTAAAGATAGCGTGATAGAGGATGTGAAAAGTGAGATGTAAAGTGAGTGACAGTGTGTGTGCTTTATGTGCGTATATAATGCACGTACATACAGCGTGCATGCTCCCGCGTGGTAGTGATATGTTTGAATGTGTCAGACTACGGTCTATTTTTGGGTGTCGTCCCGGGGGGTGAACGTGAGGCAGCGGGTGCTTGGCAGGCTGAAGGTCAGACATGATGCAGTGCAGAGTGAGTGAGTGCCGCTGGCCCCTGCTCCTGCTGCGGCCTGGATATTATTCTGGTACACTGACCGGGGATGTCTCACCGACCTGGTGTGCTTGATTTGCCTTTATTCATCTAACAGAAGAAAGTAGAAAGCAATTTAAGTCAAGCCGACAACAATGAAAAGCAGAGTTTGGGTGAATTGAGCTGTTGTGGCACTCTGGGTGGCAAAGTATTTTGCACATTTGACAAGATGACAGTGTTTTCTTTTGCACTGACAGTTTTCCACTTTTCTCCATTAAGCCACAATACTCCTTGCATTTCGATGAGTATCTCAAGCTACTAAGTTTTCCAGTACAATTCGAGCCAAGATAATACATGACATGATTGTGTGTTGTATCTGTGATGCTAATTTCTGTGTTCACATAACATTGTTGACCAACCTAACTCTACACCCCTGTGGTTATCATGTGGTTATGTTTACATCAACATTGCATTACCAGCTCTTTCATGCGTATGCGGTTCACATAGTTCAGAGCATTGTCTGTGGCGACAGCAACAACTGCTTCACGGAAGGTGTCAAATTCATTCAGCGTGCTGCCGATGTTTTCTACAATATGTAAAACTGTGTGGCTTCCTCTCAGCTCCTTAATACACCCAACACAATTGTCATGTTCCATGAGTTTAACATACAGTGAGCTGTGACACACTCATAAGCATGTGTGGCCAGCGATGTCCATCCATCTGTGGTAAGAGCGAGTGCCTTATCTTTCAGTATAGTCGTTATGTTTCCCCGTGTGGAGTCACACAGTTGCACTATGCATTTTCAGATTGTGGTGCGATTGGTAATTTTATATTATGACTCCAGTCCCATCATGAGATTTTGAAACCCTTCTCCTGAGACAATACAAATGTGCTGCATATCCTTGCATTAATATCAATCTATCTTAGCAGTGATGGCATTTTTACAAGCTTCTGGCAAAGGGCCTGCTGAAGCTGAGAGTAAGACAGCTGCTTTGACAAACAGCCTTGTCTTTGTTAATTATTTTCCAATTTAGGGTGTAGAACCCAAATTACTTTCTCATACTGCTTCTCAGATGCTTTGGAGTTGTTGTCATCCACTTAGGACAGCTTTGCTCACTAGTGTCCTCCATTTTCTTAGCAAACAACAACATTAGCATCTTTGCTTAAGCCTGGTTTACAGGTGGGTCAAAAGGGACTATCAGCAGGTCAAGCTGATAGTGAGCTTTGAGAGCATCCACTGCTGGATCATAAGTCAAATTACTTCAAATAGCTCTGTTGCCCTTATAGAATGTAAATGAACAGTGTGTTGTGCTTATGGACTGGTAAGGAAAGGATCATTTTTTGGCTTCAAACACCCAGTTTTGGTGGCACAGTCACAGCCTGTCAAGCCAAAAATACAACTGGTTTTGTTATTTGTTGGTCAGCTTGGCAGCCTTCTCGCCAAGGTGTCACGGCATCCACCATCTACCTCTACCTCCAGACGACAAAGTCAGCTCATACACATGTAATCAGAACTACATCACTTCAGAAACACTGGTCTGATACACATGAAATGTACTAATGTGACGCATCTGCGGCTCACAAAAACGTACAACGCAATCGTTGTCTTGCAGCGAGTGGGCTGTGTTCTCTGCACAGGTTAAACATATCACATTATTATAAACGGTCTTTTTGTCTGTACACAAGGGGCCTCATCAGAATGCTTTTTCATAGTCTGTGCAATGAATGAATATTACAAACATTGAAAAGTATTGTATTTCATGTCTCCATCTGCTGGTAGGTCATCACAATCAGAGTATGCATGCATGTGGTGTTAATTCCACCACTGAAGAGACTTGACGATGACTGAAATTAGGTAGGGAAAGAAGTCAGTATAGCGATACCGGTATTGGTTATCGGTCAAATGAGTTGTCACATATTAGCATATCGGATATTGGCAAAAAATCCAATGTCATGCATCCCTATTTAAAAGGAAGGGGATAAGGTTTGTAATGTAAATGTAAAAGGCTCTGCTCACCCATGATGAATCCACACAGGTGATGAGGTCTCTTGCCAGGACGTTATTGGTTTGTATGGTTTGTGCTTGATTGACGTCTTCCTCACTCCCCTGTTTTATCAGTAAGGACGGAACAAATTACACCTTAATAATTGGATATGTTCCAAACCCAGCCAGCAAAGTGCCGGCTAGCGCCAGTCAGACCTGGTTTCCATTTCGGTATGCAAAGCAGCCTGGCAACATGCCACTTTTGCCATCTTGATTTGACAGCACAATGTTATTAGTGTGCTGTGCTGTTCCTGCCATGACCAGTTAAAGGCTGTGTCTGAAATTCACTGTTCCCTGTGTAATAAGATACTCAGTAATTTACTTTATGGCAAGCTGCACATTTTGGACATAAATCCAAAATACGATCTGATTACCTCATAATCAAAAACAACTAATCACATCCAGTTACGTAAGTCTGTTCTGTCATAGTGCACTTTGTAAACCTCCAACATATCTACAGCTATTTAAAGATCCCTGTGTCCGCATCATGAGAAAATGGCTTTATGTCATTGTTTATTCTTGTATTGATACTCATACAGTACCACTCCCACACCGTCAGCGTCAGGGAAATAGATTTCTCCTCTTTGAAGTGTGATTACGATTAGTTTTGTGTGCGCTGGCTTTGATAAAAGAGACGGCTCATCTTGCCCACAGACTCATCTTACCCCGCCCTCTCCTACTACACAGGCTGATTATGAAACTATAAGATTTAGCATGCTATGTAAGCTGCTGCGTTATTTGTTCTTAGTCATGCTCCTGTGAGTCTATTTAAATCAAGATTATTTTCTGGTTCAATCGGTCTAAAAAAAGAAATGTTCTGTGGGCGCTTTCAAGAATAGCAGTTCACATTACAACAACAGAACATGATCTCTCATTCGACTGAAGTATAAATGGACTCCCATGAATTGAGGCCTAACTGCAGTCATACAGCCCACGAAATATAAAAATGTTCTACAGATAATTTGCTTTGAGGTATGGACGTGTGAAAGGAGCTGGAATAAAACCAAAGGCAACAGGAAGTTTAGCTGATCAGACCGAGGATTTAGAAGGAAATCAGTCAGTTTTTGAATCTATTATATTTGTTCTTAAAGGACGTGTTTTTAAAATGGAAAGGTTTTTCTTTACAGTTGAATTGTGTTGAACATCTAAAACTTGTGAAAAGAGACGTTGTACTTCACTTTACTGTGGCTCCAGTTTGGCTCACATCCTGCCCTTATTTCTTTTCTATTACCTTTCTGTTTACTTACAGAATTTTGTTGACATTTTAATGTTGTCCCGAGCTCTCCTGTGAGGCTGCTTCTTGGAGTTATTTATGAGGAGGGAGAGAGGTGGGGAGACCGGCATCCAAATCAATTTCTGCCGGTTGTCATTTACAGAAAAGGACTATTGACAGCCTGTTGTTGTTGATTTCTTTTTTCCTCTGCACTTGTTTTTCACTGTTGTTATTTTGCTGGAAAAAGGAAAATACAATCATGTTATGTGACTCTCCCCCCCGATTCAATTTGGTTTTCTTTGGTTCTTGTTTGTTGCTGTTTTTCTTTAGATCTTTTATTTGTTCATTTCTCCCATGAGTGCTTTTCTTTTCTGTCGTTTAAGCTTGTCTCCGTGTACATCTCACTTTCACTGCCTATCACTGTCTCCATCATGTTGCGTATTGACGGTCTATACCCAAGTTAATGGTGTGTGGGGGCCTGTGTGGCTGCATGTCCCTGTGATTTGTACAGTTTGAGTGTGTAGTGCTCAGGCAGCAAGTGGTTGTCTGAAACAGATATAGAAGCTATAGCATAACTCTTTTTCCCATGTGCTTATGGACATCCTTTAAAGGGCCAGTTCACCTTGAGCTCAAGAATACATCTTTTTCATCTTACATGTAGTGCTATTCTTCAGTCTAGTTTGTTTTGGTGTGAGTCACAGAGTGTTGGAGATGTCAGCTGTAGAGTTGTCTGCCCTCTCTTGAATGTAATGGAACTAGATGGCACTCAGTTTGTGGTGCTCAAAGCGCCAAAAAGAAACTTTTGGAAAACTCAACAGCAATGTCTCTTTCCAGAAATCATGACCACGTCAGTCAAGATAATCCACAGACCTTGTTGTGAGCAGTTTTATGTAGGAACTATTTTCTGTCTACCAAACTGCATCTGTATAACCACACAGAAGGAAGCGTGCATCTACTGCTGCCTCACCAAGCATCACTTTAGCCACGTTTCCACCCAGCAGTACGGTACGGTTCAGTTTAGTTCAGGACTAATTTTTTCTGTTTCCACTGTGAAAAGTTGTGGATGGTACCAATGGAACCGTTCCGTACCGTCCCCATTTTTGGTCACGTCTTCTGTTGGGGTACCTAGCACACAGATCTGGTACTAAAAGGTGGAGCTCTGAACACTGCAGTCTGATTGGTCAATAGCGGACGGTCACTCTGCTCAGGGCTGAGTTGTGGCTGGTTTTGTAACCACTGTTCATACCATGGACAGTTTTACATGCATTAGAAAAAACTATAACTATAAAATAAAGGATGGTTTACTGCCTCTTGCAGCAGCTGTAGTCGGAGAGAAAAAATAACTTAATTCACTGGGCCGACTGCCGGCAATTTTTACTTGTAATGTTACTCAATCCACAAGTTGACGATGTGAATCCATCAACACACCTCAAATTTCAATATGACAACTCTGAACATAACTTTAGTTGTTGGGTTTTTTTGTCTCTCTTGGATGACACTTTTAGTAATGAGTGGATCTTCAAGCGTTTAAGAATATTTCGACTGGATTATGTGAACTGCATTTGTTCTAGTCCTCACACTGAGAAAAAAAAGCATCACGGAGCATTGTTCCTGCAGGGTTCGGCTGGCTGCACTTGCCTGAGAAGGACTAAATGCATGAACTTCGCTATTCGTAATTATCCCATGGAGAGAGACTCTCACTGCAGCCTGTTTTATTTTGTTCTGAAAATGTCGGCGTGCAACCTCGTTCTGTGGACAATAAAAGGCGCAGACTTTGATCTGTGTCACGGGAGATTAGGAAGTACAGTGAGTGCTGGACGGAGCAGTGAGTGACAACAACGCCGCCCACATTTAGGAGTACTGTTTGCGGTGGAAAAGCTAAATGGACCAAGGGTCTAGGTACCATGTCTGAAGGGTTACTTTTGGTTTCAAAGGTACCACACACACATGTGAAGTTTGGCAGAAATAAAATAGTTCCCATATTAGACTGCTCACAACAAGGTCTGTGGAATATCTTGAGGAACTAGGTCATCATTTCTGGAAATGTATATTTTTGGCACTTTGAGCACCACGAGCTGAGTGCCATCTAGTTCCACTATATTGGAGAGAAGGCAGACATCTCTATGGCTGACATCTCCAACACTCAGCAGCTCACACCAGAACACTCTACATTGACAAACGGCACTATAGGTAAGAGAAAAATCTATATGTACGATTTGGGGTGTACTGTCCCTTTAAGGGTTGCACCCTTCCACCACTTGTTCTCATCAGAGTGGCCGAGAGGATCTTATGGCTTTATGTTAGTGAAATAATAGAGAGCTCTTCCTATCCTCTGGTGAAGAGAGATCATTTCCTTCTCCCTCTTTGTTTGCCTCAGAAAATGGCACCCACTTCTCAGAGCACTGTGTCTCTGAGACCACCTCAGGTCCTTCCCCGCCTGTTTTTCCCCCCTCCTCCTTGTTGTGTCTGGTGTTCTAGCAGCGGCGATGCATGCGGGTCGGAGAGTCCGCCTAACCAATCCAAAGATTTGACCTGATTTCACAGCAAAGCAATCAGTGGAACCATCGGCACGTGTCGCTCTGTGCATCCTCGTCCATCCCCCTCCTCTCCCTCTGTCTCTGTCCCGCTCACACACAGCTATACGGCAGCTCATCTCTCCAGCTCCTAAGCTGCTGGACTGGGTTAAAACATTGAACAGCTGCTGGTGGCCCACCAGATGTGGGCTGTGAACCAGAAACACACTATGCTGTCAGCTCCCATGTTTGGACAGTGTTTGTGATGCTGTTTGTAAAAGCACATAGAGTACATAAAGCCAGCTTCTGATAGTTTATTTATTAACTCATTTACATATTGATGTTGTTTACATATTTAAAGATATTCTCACAGCAGGTTTTATGTCCTACTAACAGAAAATCTTCCCACTATAACCTATAGAACATCATATTCATGAAACTATTCAACAAATGGCCATCATACCTACGCCATACTGTTGGGTCTTTTTGGCATTAACTCCAGGTTTGATGAACTCGGAGTAATGTTTGTGCTACACATAGGGTCGCCTTATATCCAAACTTGTGGTGAAAAATACGATTGGACAGGACTGCAGCTTTTTTCTTTTCTTTCCCTTTTTTCATTATCGACTAAACTGTCAAATAGTTTTTACGGTTAATCAAATATTGATTTAGTCCATAAAATGCCAGAAAATTGTAAAAGATGCCCATCACTATTTTGGAGGAACGAGTTGTCTTCTTCAAATAGCTTGTTTTGCCCCAAAATAACAGATATTTGATTTATAATGACATGAAAACAGAAAAAATGCAACAAACTATTAAGCAAAAAACCGACTAACAATTAATCCATTACAAAACCATTAATTATTATTTTTCTGTCCATCAACTAAGTTATTATTTAGTAGTTATTTTAGCCCTAACGGTGGATCAGTACCACTTTAATACTGATCATATCAACCTGACTTGAGATCAGCAAGATCCACATGCAGTCTCTAACTGACTGTCATCAACAAACCTATAAAAACTTTCTAGAACAATATATTTTGAAAAAACATCTGCATAAAGAATGTTTCTGTGTTAACAACTCTACTGTTATGGGTAGGAATCACCAGAGGCCCCACGATACGATATTATCAGGATACATAAATCATGATACGATATTATTGCAATTTTAAACCTGTTGCTATATGCTGAGTATTGTGATAAAACATATTGCGATTTATTACCTTTTTCAACTGCAAATTATGTCCTCAAAGGAAAATTCTGTCACCACCACGAGTTTTAGCGAATAAAGAAAGTAGTTTGTCGGTTCATCTCACTTCAGTCATTCTTACTGCAGCAAAATGTATCCAGTGGACTGAACAAGCATCTGATTATAGTATTCCAGTAGGCTACCAAGACTTTAATTTAATAAAAAAATGGATACTTGGTGTCCTTGTAACGATATGATATTGCCACACAAAAATATCTAAATATTATGGTGTGTACCCCAATACATTATCCCCCGTATATATTGGCCAATGCCTTGAGTGTTGCTATCAGTCAGTGCTTTCCTCCTCCAAAATGAATACATTTAAATTTGTACGAGATTATTTAAATGTAAAATTATTGACGCAATGTTAAATACTTGTATATGAAACCCATATGGAGCACCTTCATGTTCTTGATAGAGAATGAGAGTTCACCATGCTTTCATTTCCATAGCAACTTAACAACTAATTACCTGGAGTTGTTACAATTTTAGTTTGTAATCCCGTAGTTAGAGCCCCTGGAAACTTGAGTATTTCTCTATAACTATAAATATTCATTAATTTATATTCAAAGTTTGTAGGAAAACATTTATGTATTATTTATTAAGAATTAAACAGTCAGCTAGTCTCCTTCATCAGGCCTGTGAGGGGTAGTTTGGTCAGATTTGACAGGCAACTAGGAACACACCAATTTATCGGCAGAACATCGATATCAGCCTTGTTGACTGCCATCGGCCTATCAGTAAATAAGATGACACTCACCTGTTGTGCCACATCAGTTTTGCACATGCTAGAAACCAGGACGCAATTGGTGCTAAATTCTGATTGGTGCTCAGAAGTACATGACATCACCTTTTCCATCTAACACCCCCCCCCCACACACACGCTTTAAACCAGTGACAAGAGCACAAACAACTGACAAAATTTCTCAGCTGAAGTTTTCCACATGTAAAGGAATTTAGGACGTCCTGCTTGTACAGTTTGTACAGAGTAGCTTCTAAGTAGCCTTAGTGTGCCTAGGTCAAACATTGAACGTAATAGTAATGATTAATTTGTTGCATCACATCCACTATTCCTTATGTTTGATGTGATACAAAGGGTTTGTTGATGGTTTTGTTGTTTGGTTGACTGTTGTTTTGTACTTTTATGCCACCGTGCCGGCTGTAGCCGTGGGCATTATGTTTTCAGGTTGTCCATCCGTGCCATTCTTGTGAACATATCTCATATACTTTTATCTCAAGATGCCTTGAGGGATTTTCTTCAAATTTGGCACAAACGTTCTTTTGGACTTAATGATGAACTGATTAGATTTTTGGTGGTCAAAGGTCAAGGTCAGTGTGAGCTGGCATCTACCTCATTCTTGTGAACAGAATATCTTCTCAATACCTCAAAGGAATATCTTTAAATTTGGCACAAACATCCCCTTGGAGTCAGTGATGAACTTATTACATTTTGGTGGTCGAAGATCAAAGGTCAAGGTCAGTGTGACCTCACAAACTATGTTTTTGGCCATACATAACATAATTTTTTCACCAATTATGACGAGTTTCACACAAATGTTGAATAGAATATAATAATGAAGTGATTACATTTTATATCCAAAAGGTCAAAGGTCAACTCCACTGTGACATCATAATATTCTGTTTCTGATAACACTTTTCTGGCCATTACTCAACATCATAACATTTGGTCAGATACTGAATTGGTGACACCCATCTTGGGTGCCCACCTTGAAACTGTGCTGATTGTATGCCTCTGGCTTGAAGATGTGTGTGAAGCATCCATGTTTTCACAGACATGGATGTAAACTGTCAGTGCAACTTGACTAATTCTAGTCAAGTGTTGATGTGGAACAGCAGACGTCCTGGGATGCAAGACAAATTTCAAATTGTTGTCTGATAACAAAGTGAAATCAAATGAAATCAAATCAGTTGCATATTCATATTTCCCGTGATACCAGGCTCATTTTAGTTAATAAGGAGAAAAGAGTTACACTCAGAGTCGGCCTCTGGGAGTTGTCTATCACTGTTAATCAAAGCCTGATTGCCAGAAGTCGTGTAAAACTTATCTGTCAACATTCCTCTCATCCAAATCACTAAATGCTGCAGCAGCCACATTCCCTCCCTCACATTTCATCCTGTCAGCTCGTCTGCGGAATTCAAACCACCAGATAAAACAAACGCCGGGCTTTGAAGGAGTGTTGATCGAGGCTACTTGTGCTCGTCATTTACATTTGATGGCTGGTGTCTGCTCCTCAGGAATTCATGCTGTCCTTTGCACTTGACAGAACCTCTTTCTCTTTCTTTCTCTCTTTCTATTTTCACACACCCTCTCACCACTTATATTCCCTCTACGCCATCCTGCCTCCCTGCGCCTCTCTGTTCTCCCCCGCTCTTTCTCACCTACACTCTGTAGATCTGTCTCTCTGCCCTGTAGACACTCTTTTATCCTCCCATCCCTCTGTCTCCCCCTGGCTCCCTGCGCCTGTACTTGGCTGCTTGCTTTATAAATAGCTTGGCCTAGATTACAGCAGCTGCATTGGCGCTGGCACCAGGGGTTGGTTTGGCTGGGCCAAGAGAGGTAGCCTGGTGTAACAAGAGGTTGGCAGTAAAGGGATGGAGTGTGTGTGTGTGTGTGTGTGTGTGTGTGTGTGTGTGTGTGTGTGTGTGTGTGTGTGTGTGTGTGTGAAGATCATGAGGATAGTGCACCGCAGCCGATCTGCATGCCTGCAGTGGCCAAGCTCCAGAGTTTGTTTTTACACTGTCATTCCTCCCATTCTTCTGCTGTCTCACACACACACAAAGCTCTTATCACTCGTGTGTCTGTGAGAGCTGTTATCACATTTTTCTGCATTTCTATTTCGGGCGAATTCTTGTAGTGAATAAATCTCTTCCAATGAATGTGTGTGTGCATGTGTTCAGTTTGAATCTGCAGATGACGTAGCACACGTACAGTATACATTTGCATGCATTTCTGTATTTGTCCTTGTGTTCATGTGTTGCTTTGTTTGATTCGTGCATTAACATACATGTGTGTGTTTGGAGCATGCGTACATCATCCCACTGTGATGATCCACTGCCCTGATTTCCTCCCTCCTGCTCCTCTGCAGAGCGCCACTTCAGAATACAAATTCTGCTCGTCAGTGAGTCTGAGACACAGCGTCTCACCCTTTGAGCATCTCTGCTGCCTCTCTGTCTTCTTCTCTTCTCATCTCTTATAAAGTGCAGTGTGCATGTTAGAGACTCTGCAATACCCAGATTTCTGCTATTGTGCCTTATCTGAAAATTTATGCTGCATTTACGTCACATCAGTTCAATTTTACATGCACATGAGAAAACAGAGGTTACATGAAAACGAAAAATCAGAGCAAAGCGTTCCATTTCCTTAATCTAACCATCTCCTTTTTTTTATCTGCATGATGCAACACACTTTAAAACCATAAGAATACGTAACTGTACTGTGGCTTTCACTGCATTACTACAAATTTAGCTACAGTGTGCAGTTGAATCATTTTTGGGAAATGCTCTCATTCCCTTTCTTGCAAAGAGTTAGACAGAGATAGATGGAGATAAAGTAAGCTTTGGAGGTGCTTGTTGCCTTTGAACAGCTCGCTCTTTCCCTCTGTTTTCTGTCTTTGTAAACCTAAACTAACCGACTGCTGGCCCAGATTTACAGAGAGGAGAGACTGGTATCAATCATCTCATCTAACTCTCAGCAAGAGCACAAATACAGTGTTCTGCAGTACACATTGTAGGTGTGTAAATTTATTCCAGAAATGAAATATCAACCATTTGAAAAAGTGACATCCTCCTATTTAAAATAATTGTTGGTATTAAAGTAAAACACCTACTGAGACTGTTATTAACGACTCTTACAAGGTGGCAGTATTTTGAAAGGTTATAATCATCTGCATTTTGTGAGAAATGAGCAGTTTCTGTTCTCAATTACAAATTCTTGTTTGAAATGGATAAGGAATGCGTTGTATTTTCCGACATGAAGTCTTGTTCGGGGCGTGCTGACTGTGAGATCTAACAGAGGGAATTGTGAATGAGGAGAAGAGAATCGAGAATGAGGAGGAGGAGGAGGAGGAGGAGAGCCGCAGAATGAGGCCAGAGAGCAAGAAAAGTGCTTCATCATCCACAGCGAGCCATCCTGCTTATCAGCTGTGACAAAAGGGATCAGAATGCTTTGATAACCGAAAACATTTACGTATACATCCAGTGCACCGTGCTGTATATCAGTGGCAAATAGTACAGAGCCCTATTAGATGAACTCGATGATCCCTACATGAACACCACACGTCATGTTCATACATTTTTCATGTGGATGCCATTTAACACTATGGCTTATATAATAGTGGATAATATTAATTTATTTTTTCATACAGTTGAATTGTAAATGTTTAGGTCACTTTGTTCAAGTTTGCATTTGTACTACAAGCATTTAAAGTGGCAGAAGGTTGATGCTTTGATCACTTATCCATTAGTTTTAATAAACAGTGTCAACAATGTATCATAACTTTTTGCTGCTATAACTATTTCAGCCATTTATGCACGAGTTTTAGCTATTTCAACAATTTATCTGTGTTTTACCCAACTATTTCAACCACTTATCCATACATTTTAGCTACTGTAATTATTTCAGCCATCCATATTTAGCTATTTACCATTTATCCATACGTTTTAGTTAATTATGTCAACCATGTAATCGTTATCTTTAGCAATTCTAACCATTTATACATAACTTTTAGCTATTTCGGCCATTTAACCATAAGTTTTAGCTAACTATTTCAACCATTTAATCATTAGCAATTCTAACCATTTATACATAACTTTTAGCGATTTTAACCATTTAACCATAAGTTTTAGCTAACTGTTTCAACCATTTATTCATTATCTTCAGCTATTCCATCCATTTATCTATAATGTTTAAGGGTTTCAACCATTTAACCATGAGTTTTAGCAAACTGTTTCACCCATTTAATCATTATCTTTAGCTGTTTCAACCATTTATCCATAACGTTTAACTATTTTAGCCATTTATCCATAAGTTTTAGCTAACTATTTCAACCATTTAGCAAAGAGTTTTACCTACTGTAACTGTTTCAGCCATTTGTTCATTATTTATAGCTATTTCAACTATTTATCCATAGCGTTTAGCTGAATACTTAATCCATATATCCATAGTTTTGGGATAAATATTTTAACCATTTATTCGTTATCTTTTGCTGTTTCAATCATTTAGTCTTTTTAAAAATTTATTTGGTTTAAAAAAATGATTTAATTAATTTGTTTTTTTGCTAATTCAGTCATCTAAAGCATATCTGTAAACATTAAGCATTCATTTATCCATTATTTTTTGCCAACTCCTACACCTTCTTTGCTTGCTTGCTAAGTAGTTTTCAAGGACTGTCAATCAGTGTTGGTGGTGTGCAGGTGTTACAAATGACTCAGGCAGAGGTGTGAACTACGCAGACAGCTTCTCGTAGCTATCTTGTTATTGTGACAGTAAATTTACTAAAGACCAGCATCACACTTTGTAAACAGAATACATATGTTTTTTTTTATTACTAAATCCTGCTCTTTTTTATTATTAGCTGAGCGACTCCACTCACTTTCCACACGTCCCATGACAACTGCAGTCCCCCTGGTTACAAATAGACCTACTCCTGACTGGGAATCGCTGCTTTACAGCACAGCAGTAACACTTGAGTAAATTAAACTAGTCCAGACTAAATGGGAGGATAAGTATGGACAGTATGGCTTTTGAGTAAAGCACCTGCTCATCTGAAGTTTTCTTTCAGCAAGACAGTGAATCTCTACCATCTCCTGTTGACCCGAAGCTTCGTAAATAGGGGCAAGTGAAAAGAGAATTTTTCCAACAAGCCATAAATAAATGATCACAGCGTTTGGCGAGCTAAGGCTACATTAGATTCCAGAGAACAGAGTAGATTTAAAAGAAAAGGCGACACAGGCACACTGTTTTAGCACTTCTGAGCTTGTGATTAATGAGCTGTGGGGATGATTTTGAAATAATATCTAAATCTGTCAAGTAACATCTTCTCTACTGCTTTGCTTTAAAGAATAAAACAGATTCACTCCCAGCAGATGAAGCCGCTGGCGATACAGTTCAGACTCCGGCCAACATGTTACAGTGTCTGAGATGTGGCGTTTTTGGCATTTCGAGGCGGATTGTTCCAGACTGGGTGACTGACTGATGCTGTCTGGTGGAGGAATGTCACAGTCATCCTCACATATCTCAGTCATGTTCTCCGTCTGCACGGCGTGGACAATGCCTGACACACACGGACATAAATAGCCCTCACTGCCTAGAGCCTTAATATTAATGGCTTATAGGGGACTTAGCTGTCTCTGCCGGCCGGGCAATTATTATTATGAAACGGAGGGAGGGAGAAAGATGGTCTGAGTGATGGAAAAAAAGACATGGTCTATTATGCAATGGCATAATGTCTGTGGGAATTTTTGGTCTTCAGCTGAAGTGGAAACTCGCACTGTATCATCATAATTAAGAGAAAAAGGAGCTGTGGCAGCAGTGGTACAGTCGGCTTCATCAGCTGCTTTATTGTGAGTGATAAAGAGCGGCGGTACAGTTAATCTCCAATCAACAAGTCAGCACTAAAAGTACAGTAAAGCTCACTAAGAAGTTCTTTTTAAGTTTTCATATCTAAGTCTTTCCAGGATCTACAAGGCATCTGCACTGAAGACTCTAAGCCCCAAATTAGATTGTCTATTAATTTTCAGCATGTACGGGGACAACAGCGCTGGCAGTGAACACATCAGCGTGACCGTCTTATAACCATGTTGTTTGTCTGTTATTCTTAGGCCCATGAAGCCACATAACATGTCAACTGGAGGCAGCACTGACGCCAAAGCATGCAGCTGACAGGCATGGTTATGCAATCATGCCTTCACAGGGAAAAAAGTGCAGTGCTGATGCCTTCACTAGGCGTTGTGTTTTTGACGCATGCTGCTATGGATGTTTGTCAATGAGCAAGTAATTCAGGCCTGTGATTTAAACAGAACAATATTTTATGCTATGTTATGCAGGCCCACAGGAAGTGTGCCGGGCTTTGAAGCCAATTGTCATAGTGGCCAAACAGCGAATTTACAGTTTCCTGGTCCGTCATGTGATGCCATTAAGCCCAAAAAGACTTTTCCCATGGACTTAAATTGTGAAAGAGATGTCTGTAAATCAGTGGATACATTATTTAGCGTCACAGCCCCCACAAAAAAAACTCATTTTACTCTCAGAATTTGACCCATTCTGTACGATAATATTTGGAAAGCCTAGAAGAGCTGCGCAGTTAAATTATTTTACCCCAGACAAGGTAGCGGAGCCCTAAACAGAAGGCTAGTGCACTTGCTTTATGGGCCCAACAATGCAGAAGCAGTGCTGATCATCGGTGCAATTTTATATACGGCAGTTGAGCGTTTTTTTGGCTTCATGTGGCACTGAGCAACTTTCACAGGAAGCTGTATCCAGTTCTCTTTATACATCTATTATGTTATGTAGTCAACAGCTTTTCAATTGTAGCTCTTATGTGAGTTTTGATCACAGTGATATTATCAGTAAATGTTGCTGTTACACAGGTGATGGACACAACATCAACAACACTTGCACAGTGTAATGCAGCGGTTCCTAACTTTTTTTTGCTTGTGATCCCTAATACAAAGCAATATCTACTTGCGATCCCCACCCTCACAATGTGCATGTCCTTAAGCTGTGAGCAGTTAAATCATAGAGTAAATTTTTCCCTATAAGTGTTTGATTTGATTACTTTTTACGGGAGCCAAAAAGATAAAGTATCAGTGTTTATCAAGAAAAAAAGCTTGAAAAGTCAACATAACTGATACAATTAGCCGACCAACACAGTGGCCAGTCATTTTATTAATCAATTAATTATTTAAGTTATTCATTGAGTACAAAAGCTAAACATTTTTAGCTCCTCAAACCTTCTTTCTAAATTTTACATCTTTGCTGATTTGGACCGATATATAAAATGTATTTATGTCACATTGGACTGTTCGTGTTGTTTCACTTTTTTCTAGTATTTTATAGTCTGAAAATAACATTGAAAGATTGTTGTAGAGCTTCAATGACTTATCGATTAGTTGTCAACAATTTAATTAATCTCCAGATAATCTGATTATCGATAAATTGGTATGAATTTGACAGTAAACAGTTAACTGGATATCTTTGTGTTGTGGGCAAAACAAGACATTTGACGACGTCGTCTGGAGCTTTGGGGACTTTTTATAAACCAAACAACTAAACGATTAATCGACATTGAAAATAATAGTTAGTTGCAGCTCTAGGTTGATAGATAATAAGCGTAATCGTTATGTACAGCCCTACAGGTATGACCTTGTGGTGTTCATTTTTTGATGTGACTGTGTTGCTCCTCTCCAGGGGGGGCTCTAGGGGAGCCCAGTGTCCCCATTTCGGGCGAGGTGCTCAAAGTCCAGATGTGCCGTGTCATCAAGGTCTTCTTGGAGCCCATCCACACGAAGCCTTGTCAGGGTAAAGTTTGGCCTTTCATCCATACGAAACCGGCGTTTTCGTAGGTCAAAACTGCATCTTTTTGAAGCAGGGTTCCAGAGTGCACAAATCTGAAGATGCCGCCTTTGTGTCTTCGTGTGTGCAGCCAATGCACGACTTTTGGCAGACCATGATGTCATAGCCCCACCTACTTCAACTGACACGACTCCAAATCAGTGTTTTGTTGAAGTTTACTGGTTTTGTAATCCAGCGTGACTGGAAGCAGCAGCTCAACTTCGTCGTCAGTCCAAACCAAAGTCTCCATTTTCCCTCGTGTGTTGGAATTCGTTTTCGCCATCTTCTTGTCATGCTTGTTCTGGATCTTCTTCTTCTTCCATTTGTATACACCGCGCGTCTTCTTCTCCAGTTCAGAGCTGTATGCTCCGGTTTTTAGTGGCGGGCCATCTCCTGGCTGGCATATATACTGCAGCCTTTTTATGCAGTTTCAGTGGCTGAACCGGCTTCATTTTGATGCCTGCAATCTTGAAGTCGGTGCCGTGTTTACAGAACACTATTGTAATCAGATCATTTTATTTGGCGGTTTCAAAAAGACAAGTATATATAGTATATATATAGATATAGCCTTAAATCACTCATAGTCTGGCCCCTCCCCTGGGACCACTTTGCCTTGGGAGACCATACCAGGGGCTGTTAGCCCCAGACAACACAGCTCCCAGGTTTACAGGGACCTGTGGTTGTGAATCATTAAAATTGTGGTTACTGTACTTTGTGTTCTGTGATTTGAAGCGTTCACTGGCACAAGAATTTCCGTCAGGATAAATAAAGTTCTGTTGAATTGAATTGAGTAAGTGAATGAAAATGGATGGATGGCTATCACTAAACTAAACTATGACCTCAAACCTGCCTCCACATTTCTCAGACACCGCCTTAAAAATAGCAGCTATTGTTGGGCTTTTAGACTTGGCTGTATGTCATATAGATGTTCCTGGTATTATGTCCATCCCCTGTGGAGATGTGTTTACTGTACTGTATGCTCTGTATATAGGAGCATAATTCAAAGGCATGAATGGTAAATTACAGGCTCTCTGTAGGAATGCAGAGAGTTAGTCAGGGTGACACTGATGCTGAAATAGCTTGATGTACACTTTGGCTGATGAACTGAATTTTTCCAAAACGGTTGTGACACATTTTTTTTTTCTCCAGCAGCTCAGTGAACTTAAAAAAACACACACTAAAATACATGAAAAAGCGGAATAAACCGGACCGTGAATTCTGCAGTGCCCCGTGCACGGTTCGTCAAGCGCTGTAGTGGCGTAAAACACGACGAACGTGAGGAAGGTGATGACGTCAATGTGGAGCCAGAGGGGAGGGCAGGAGGGGGGAGGGAGAGGGAGAGACAGAGAGGGAGAGAGTTTGTGCGGTTGCTGCAGCATCACTCTCAGCAGCGCGTCAGTGCAGTCAAGAGTCCAGCAGCAACTCTCTCAGCTGATTCAACCCAACAACAGTCAGCTGGACTTAACCTCAAGTTTGTGGAGGAAGAGCCCGACAGACTCTTTACCTGCTGCTTGAGAGGAGGAGAAAGACTTTTTACTCCGCTTTTTTTTCTCCCAACCACGAAAGGGAATGCCATCGATAAATATGAAACTGGAGATGGTGACCATCATCGCCTGCGAAGTAGACATCGAGGTGTTTACATCAGACAAAATGCAGGTACGGTTTTCACCACAAAAAAATACGCACGTTGCAACTAATCATTACGGTGTGTCCTTGTGCAGCAGTTTGCTTTGGACCGACTGCATGCTGCCCTATAGAAGTGCATGCATGTCGTGGTGACGTTGAATGCAGCCCTGTCTCCCAGACGAGGATTTTTATCAATGGGAGCCGCAGCTCGCCAACACTCACGTCCCGCGCCGCGCCGCGCCGCGCCGCGCGCACGGACGGCACAGTTGATTGACGCTTGATGAATTGCAGAAATGGGGGGAGACATAGCGAGAATGAGACACACAGAAAAGATCCTTAATGCACCAATTGTGTCGTTTGAGCTGATGCGCAAGATGAATGGGAGGGTGTGATGGAGTGAATTGTCCATGCAAGGCACATGCAGGGGAAAAAAGAAGTGAGGCAGTTTTAGACGCAGTGGCGGACAGACCCTTTTCTCTTTATCTCTGCTCGCTCCTCATCCCAGCAGCATTGCAGGTGCACGAGGTTAAATGAAAAAGAGCCAATGAAAAAAAAACAGATGCTATAAAAACATCATATTAATGCTAAAATACTGTATAAATAATGCAAGCTTCATACTCTGAATGGTTAGGGTTGCTGCCACAAGGGATATATATGCACTGTAGGTAATGTGAGCTTTTCTGCTTTGTGCTATTGAGTAAAAACTGACCTAACTTGCACATTTTGCTCGATATAAACTCAGTATCGACTAACCTAAACACTCCCTACGGTCATATTTTATCGACTTGTCCTGAGGGCAGGCACAGGTATTCGATATGCCGCCTGTCAGTCACAGAGCAGGAGAGCAGTTAGACTTAAACGTGTTCAAAGTGAGCCCGGGGCTCACCTTTGGCACCACAGCGTGCCAGTTTTGGGGCTTAAAAGGCCACACAGATGGTCCGCCAAAGCTTGGCTCACCCACTAAACCCTTTGGAAATTCCATGTCAGAATATATTCCCTCACCTGCTCGTCTGCTTGTCTGATTTGACTCATCACCAAAGAGACGCAGGAAGGGGGAGTGAGAACAAAGCTACAGTGCAGCTCGGTGTGTGTGTGTGTGTGTGCTCAGAGACACACATAGTTCACCACAGGCAGCCGAGTGTATAGGTGCTCCTCAGTGCTGATGTGCTCCGGTGTGGTGAAGGCTGAATTCAGCTATTTTTTGCATCCAAAAGCAGCAATTGCAGGTTTTAAGAACCCAGTGACCCCACCCTCATCCCCACAGCACCTTGGTCAGCCATATTTCATCACTTTTTTGCAACTCCATGTGCACTGCTAACCTTACACAAGCTGCCCGAGGGGATATGTGTGCATATATGAAACGCCTTACTTCTTGTGTATGTCGTGGCATGAATTGCACGTACAAAAAGCATGCGATTGTAATTTAATGTTGCTGAAAAATATCCTTGCATATATGAGCATAACAAACAATGCATTTCAGCCTCTCTGACCCGCCCCCCTGTGGTCTGCGTTCCCTCAGCAAGGCCAAGCAGCTGCTGCGTTTGCTCCCAACTCTCATTACACTTTCTAACCACTGCAGAACAGCCAAGGTGAAAGACACTAGTGTGACACCCTGCAGTTGTCCTGTAATTATAGGATTACAGTCATAATCTTTAAGATTTCCCAACGGCTGTGGGTGAAAGAAAAACAGCTGTGTGGGAAACCTCAGAGGTGTTGATTGTGCAGGTTTCTGATCATGACATATTGTGAGCGTCTTTTTGTTTGCAACACAGGGCTTGTGCCATTGTGTTGCAGTGACTCGGGACATACATGCCATTTACTTCTTTGTGATTCTCTTCTGTTAATTTACTGCTCTTAGATCAGCCATCCTCCCCAGACAGCCTTGACACAGCCACAGGCAGGACAGTCTGATCAGAGCGCAGTCTTCTCTAAAGCTTCCTGTCAAGCAGCTCTTATCAGCCCACCTCTCCGAGACTCACCCAAAGAATAGGGGGTCCGTGCACAATTAAAAGAGCAGACAGAGGGCTGACTTTCGAATGCACAAAGAACACCACTAATCCCGGTTTCTGGCACACGGAGAGTGATGGAGAGCATCGGGGGAGAGGGCAGATTAAAGCAGGGCACGTGGGGAGCGGCCTCTGATTGAGCTCACCTCCCCGTCAGCCTGCTCTTGTTTTTTATTATCATTCAACAAGATCTGAGCCTGTCTGAGGCCCCTGTTTTTATTAATATCTCCAAATCTGAAGATGAGAAACAGTAATCTCGAGGCTCCTGTTTTATTTCAAAGCACACGAGGTGAACTAATATGTGGATTGCTGCTATTTATAGACACTTCACGGAACGATTAGGCAACGGCAGCGGTGCTTGAATGGGCGACATGAAGAAAATAAGTGAATGGTGGGGTTTTTTAATTAGAGGAGATGCTGTGCGACTGGCTGTGGTGTTTTGGAGCCATTGTTTTGACACGGCTGAAATGGCCTGCCTTGGCTCCATCCCAGCTGGTTACATCATTAATGAGCCAAACACAGGGGCTGTGGACAGAGCAGGTTGTTGTTGCAATAATGGCAGAGCTGGTGGTACAGTAGGCTTTCATACCAAAGTGCTTTGTGTCCATTTTGGACTAAACAAAGGGACTATTGTTGCTGCGAGGCAAGGGCTGTGGGCAGACGCGGTAGTATGTGTATGGTCGTCACAACACTATCATTACCTGGAAAATGTAGCAGCATCAGCAGATGATAGCACAGGACACATGGTGAAGGTCATAGCACGTCGGCAGGCAGTGAGTGTATTACAGAGTGTGACGCAAGCCTTTACAGTTACCTCGCATGCTTGATTTGATGCAGGCGTTTACATCTTATTTATTTATTTATTCACTCGCCCGTTTGATAGTTGCCCATTTATTTCCTCTTTTATGCACGTATGAATAATTAATCAGCCTGTCAACCTGCTCTTTCTCTTGATAAGTGCTTCTCTGGCTGCAGTCTGTCACCAAATTAAACGTGTTTTAATTAGGAGGCATGGGGAGAAGACAGGATTTTGACATTATGACCCATTCACACACTGTTATAGGGGAACATGTTATAAAACACCACAGAGACTGAGCCGCAAAGGACAGCTGTTTTCAACTTAAGCCTGCTCTCCCACACACAGATGACTGTAGTAACACTGACACAGTCACACACTCAACAGTCACACACACACACACACACACACACACACACACACACACACACACAGTCACAACCACAACAGTGAGTCAGCGGACTCACAGACCTACAGACAAACACCTCTGTCAGCAAACACACACGACTCCTCGCCGAGGACGCCTGGAGAAGTTTCCGTCCACCTGGGTCACTTTCCATTTGTCCTCCTATCTGTCTTGTCTGTCTGTTTTATCTGTCCCTGCGTGTCATGTGTCCGTTCTCAGGCAGAAGTTATCCTTGTTATGAGGAAGGAGGAGAGATTTGGTGACTAATCTGCTATTTGTAGTTGTAGTGATTTTGCTGACGTCTGTGATGTTTTCATTCTTTCCCACTGTCTTTTTTTTTTATACACGCCCTTACATAACATGTTGTCACTCCTTTTATTTTGTGACAGCTATTTTGAGCTTCTAAAGCCTCTTTCCTACTGCACAAAAAAGCCCACTAACACCCACTAACATCTGGCTTTTGTACGTAATAGGAAAGGTAACAATCGGCCTTCACACTCGGGTCAAATGACTCTACAGCAGTCACGAGTATTTATCAGCTCCGGCTTCGATCAGCATTGATGGAAATACAACACCCAGATGAACATGCCAATTTTAGCGCATTTACTGGCGAGAAACAATGACACACCACCACAAAATACTGTCTGCCTCCACCCGAACATTGTTCCAAAATTAGTCTGCACTGAGTTTGAAAGAGATACCTGAATAAGTAAAAGATATATAAAAAGAGGTAACCACCGTAACATTTTTCACTGGCCGTCATGCTGCTGTTCTACTGTTTACTTACCTTTTTTCAGACCTGTCCGTTACGTCGACCGTGACACACAGGGATGTAGTCTACTGGCGATTTTTAGCAGGTTTTCCCTTGTTTAAAAAACCTGTGTACACATGCTAATATGGGCGGAAAAGAGGTGTTAGCAACAAATAAAAGTACAAAACAATGTGTCATCATGTAATTTTCAGCCCAGTTGCCAGAAGAAAATGTTGGCATTCTGCATTTCTGCAACAACGACATTTGCAAGTGTCATACTTATATTATAAGTTTTATAGAGTGACACTGTGTATGAGCTGATATTGGTGATTGGGAGGTGGGGAAGGATGGTGCATGGTGTGTCACCTAGGCAAGAAGTAGCCACTGTAACATTTTCAGTGGCCTCCGATGCTGCTTTCTACCATTTACTAACCTGTTTTCCTGGCCTGCCCTGTTACGTCAAACGTAAGACACCATTTTAAAAAACAGAGTCTGCTGCAGAGTAGCATACAGGACTTTAGTATACCAGTGATGGGAAAGCCTACACACTCTAATTTCGGTGGAAAAGGGGCGTAAGGAAAGACGAAAGGTACAAAACAATGTATCATTGTGTCCTTTTCAGCCCAGTCACCAAAAGAAAACATTGGCAACTGCATTTCTGCAAATAACAGACACTACATTTGCAAGTTTGGGTGACACTGTATATAAGCTGACTTTGTCATTGGAAGGTGGGTGGGTGGATGTTGGATGAGGTGTCACCTAGGCAAGACCTGCAGACCACTATTCAAGATTCTGTCTGTTCCGATCAGCTTGTTAGTCTCCAGTAATGAGTGTTTTGAAGCGACCCTTTGGCGGGGATAGTTGGTTTTTATTATCAAGACATCATTGTTTTTCCTGCTGGGATAGTGCCCCCAAATGCAGGTATTTTAATCTAAAACATGACCTTTTCTTAACCATAACCAAGTAGTGCCCAAACCTAACCACAAATTAACCACAGTGCTGTGGAAACATAAAGTTTCAACATATTTGCTAAGTCATGATGTCCAAATGTAACATGTCCATGGTTTTTTACAACTTTTTCTGGGGACACTGATAAATGACTATGGAGACATTAAAGGTTAAATGAATAGATCTTTTTTCCATTCATGCCCTTGTTGACGTCTTCAAATTGCTTTGTTGTCCAACCAACACTCTTAAACCAAAAGATATTCACTTAACTGTCATGTAAGACAAAGAAAAGCAGAAAATCCTCACCATTATGAGGATGAAAACAGCCTGTATTTGGCATTTTTGCTTGAAAAGTGACTTTAAGATTAATCAGTCAAGAAAACATATGCTGATTTATTTTCTCTATATAGACTTATCCATTAATCGTCTAAATGTTTCGGCACTAGAGCAGACTTTGCTCATATTTTGTATATTAGAATCAAGATTTAAGTATCATTCTGCTTTTATCAATCATTGGCCTTTTCTATAGTAACCCATTTTCTCTGCAGTGTCCTATTATTTAGAGCAAGGACACGGACAGACCTCTCAGTCCCTACTCATCAAACATAAATCAGGTCTGAATTTTAATATGATCCAGGCCCAGCATTTCAAAACACTGTTGTGATGCACTCTGACCAGTTGTTGAGGTGAAGGCAGGAGGCAGAGGAGCAGAGGCAGGACAGGCAGGATGGATGTAGACGCTGACAGTATCATGTTCTGTGCTGGTAGGAAACCAGATCTGCGTCTTGGCAAGGTTGAGCGATCCCGGGCCAGAGCAGTGGGCTCAGGTGTGCCTGCTCCCCCCAGTCTGGGCACTAGACAGGTAAAGATGGGCAGCTCACATTGGCCTGAAACCTTAGAGAAGTGCCGGGGCTCAGGTGTCAGCTAAAGGTTAGTGCTGCGTCCGTTAGGGTGACGTAGAACAAAGGGCAGTCTCCTGGGTGGGGTGTCTGGTTTCCATGTGTCTAAGACGACACGACTATGAAGTGATAAGATTAGAAGCAAAGAAAAAGGCCTCGCGATGGAATGTAGAGGCCCTCAATTTACTCGTCAAGGAAAAAAGATGGCGTCATACGATGATTGGCCTTTGTTATAGGAATAACTGGTCGAACATAATTTTCCTGTCAGAATTTCCAATACAATTTCCAGTCCAACACAAACAGCTCTGGAAAGATAAGGCGAGTTTTAGTGCTTAAAATAGCAATGCCAGACCAATTACTTTGAAAGAATACAATAGGGCTCCAGACCATTGTGTCTGCAGCATACTGCAGGCTAAAGGTGAACTTTATTATTGTCGTCTTAAGAAGTGTTTACATCTCTAAGAACACAAAGAAGTGCTTAAGTGATGACGCAGTCAGTCAATACACAGAAAATTGATAAGTTACAATTCTGACGATTGATTGCTAATTTGTTTTAGTCATTTATTAAACATTTTGAATGGGTTTAGCTTCTAAAACATCAGAA
Source organism: Cephalopholis sonnerati (assembly GCA_019142605.1). Classification (NCBI taxonomy): domain Eukaryota; kingdom Metazoa; phylum Chordata; class Actinopteri; order Perciformes; family Serranidae; genus Cephalopholis; species Cephalopholis sonnerati. Next base: position 24,055,766 of record JAGQAX010000015.1, on the reverse strand, counting down.
TTTTAATATTCTCTTGTTTTTATATACTTGTAAAATGAATATCATTAAGGTTTGGATTGTTGGTTAGATGAAACAGCACTAATAAAACACTTTTGTTTCTTAAATAGTGAAGAAATGAATTACTTAAAAGTAAACAGATTGGTTTGGATCAAGGTCGGAACACCTTCTCACCACAAACAAACCGCACCAGAGTTTGTTTGTAAAGGGACTGAGACCACCTCTTCAAGAAGGTGTCTCAAACAGGGCAGGTGTAAAAGTTGTCAACATACATTTTAAGATAAATTTTTCAGTTTGTTCGTCTCACTTAAATCATTTTTACTGAGGCAAATGTTATCTAGTGGACCGTAAAAGCTACTGATTTTATTATTCTAGTAGGCTACCAAAAGATTAATTTGTATTTGTAATACTTGGCATCCATTAATCGATGCAATATTGCCATTCAAAACTATTGTGATACTATGCTGTATTGATTTTATGCTAAATGTCAAGTTTCTGCTTAACGTACAATATAATATTAGATTAAAATTAATGATGCATTAAAGGGAAACTCTGGTATTTTCCAACCTGGACTCTATTTTCCCATATTTTTGTGTCAAAGTGACTAATGGAAAGAACAGTTTTTTAAATTGGCTCGGTATTGAGTGAGACCCCTGCAGCTAAAACAGTCAATTTACATCTAGTAGGAGTGTTTGTTTTTGGTACTGGGAAAAAAACAGACAGTTTTTGTGTGTTTTATTTTGTTTTGTCAACTTTGAATGAGGTGTCTTCTGTGATGATAAAATTACTGTTTATTTAAATGGCGTCTTGTGGATTTGACAATAGCGATTTCAGGGCTGTTTCTGGTTAAACAAAGAGGATCTTACTCTTTAACAAAATCTTTTATCTCTGCAAGGATCCTTTTCATAATGTTGTCAGACACCTAACTGGTAACTAAAGCTTTGATGTAAATGCGTTGCTATAAAAAGTACAATATTTCATTTAGAAATGAAGTATAAAATAAGAGAAAAGGGGAAGTACCTCAAAATTGTACTTAAGTGCAACACTCCAGTGAATGTTTTTTACTTTCCATAAAGGCCCATTATGTTTTGATGCTGAAATATGAAGTGTGTTACGTGTAATGCATGTCACAGCCATGCTCCTAGCCTTGCTACAGTAATGCTTGACCATCATTAAAGCCGAGTGTTGTGATTAACTGATTGCCAAGAGACATATTAAGAGTGAAGGTAAAATGCAACAGAGCAGTAGTGAGTTGTTGTGAGTAGAGAGAATGAGCTCATCTATCCATATGCTGCGGTGGCCTTAGGTAAGAGCTGTAGCATCTCTTAGCCACCTTATGTAATGTTGTGTAACTCTTTGGATTACCAATCGCCTCTGAAGTGTGTGAATCTGCGTGGGAGACTGTGTGGACATACTTGCATGTTAAGAGTGTGTGAAAATGTGTGTGTGTGGGCATGTGTGTGTGTTCAACCGATGCCTGAGTGCTGCTGACTAGGAAAAGCTCCTGCCTCAATAAAAACCATAACGACCAGATTGGTGGTAATAGGATTAATGTGTCCCCTCATGCCGTAAACTGATTTCAATCTCCCTGCCGTGGACACACTGTCCCCGAGGGAGCGTCGGTGTAGCGCTGCGGCGTCGGCCCCTGTCAATACCGCTCCCCGCTCGAGCTATTGATCCCACTGTAATAACACTTGCCCCGTTCACATGCCTCCCCTGTGCTTATGCAGCCCTCACAATACGCACACGGCTATTAATCATGAGCTGTTTTTGTTGTTTTGTAATTCCGAGGATTTGCTGCTATGCTAATATTAATGGCTGCTTTGACAGATGCGCTGTTTGCTTGTGTGCTGTGAGTGTTGGGTCACCACACACACAACCTCAGAGTTTATCCACTGATTCACATTACCTCATCCGAAGTAGTCAGCAAGCCAACCATAGGTTACAGTCTTTCCTCCCATGCTAAGTATAGAGCCAACAGTGGTGTGACATCACACATCAGCAGACTATGTATACATGCCAAAAGCATATTTATATTACAGATTATGAAAGTTAAATAGCCTGGTTGTTCCAAACTCTTTTAATAACTCTGGAGGTCTTCTGAAGCGATGAAATGTCAGGCACTTTAAATACATAAGCAGATGGGTTTGTTGTAAAATAAAAATAGTACCCAGTTGGTGGCCACTTGTGTTAAATTGACTTTTAAGACAACATTAATTTCTTTCCTCTGTCCTCACTATGTGTGGACGTCCACAGCTGTGCAGCAATCCAAACACTTCCAGTAACAGTTGAAGGAGCGGCCCTTGGAAGTTTTTAGAGGAAGCAGTTGTTTACAGGAAACCATGAAAACAGTACTGGACAACGAATTCAATGATAGGGATTACAAATCAGAAAGAAATGATGATAAAGCCTCCCATAAACAATCATATGTCAAAGGCTATTATAAAAAAAAAAAAAGTTGAAGAGTAACAAGGAAACTGGAGTCACAGAAGTAGCTGTCAAATTAATTGCGTTGTCCCTCATGCTGAGTTGACTGTGTTAGCAAGACCAGTTCTAACCAAGCTACCCATTGTTAGCAATACCAGTTGATAGCAACACATTACCCCATATTTTGCGCATGACACACCATAGCAACATGTCCACAGACAGAAGTTGTACAGTGCTGTGTATATGACTGTTTTAATGAGACAAAAATAAGACAAAAGTGCTAATTAACAGTATATTACTACAGCTTTCACTACTGTTAATGCACGGAGCAGCCATCTTGGATTTTTAGGTTGGGGTTGTTAAAGTTCCTCCGAAGTTTCAAGGTGGAAATCAGACTTCAGGGGACGTTCCAGTAAAAACTGCTAGCTAGCAGTTGTATGTGTTTTTGTGTTCAGCTCAGCTTCTACCAGAAAATCTGGGTCTTTCTGTCAAATCCCTCCAGTCTCTCTTATGAGGTAGATTCGTAAAGCTCCTGGATGCATGCTCATTGTATGTTCAAGTAGTTACATTTTAACTTTTACAGTAAAAACAATGGTCAAACCAAAAGAAATGAATTGTCACTTATGTTATATTACAACGCATGCTCATACAGCGGGTCATATGATATCTTATGAACTGCTCCTACTTGTTAGGTTAGGTTTAGGAGAAAGAATTATTGTTGCTGAATCATGGTCATGATGTTACGTTGAATACATAACCTAAAATAACTCAGTGTTGACTTTTGGTTTCACACAGGTCGCGAACAGCAGTGAGAAACTTGTCCTGTGTTTGTTTGACCCATCCATTCACCCTGCTCTCTATCGCTCTCCATACAACCTGACCTGACTTTCTCCTTTGTTCCAGTCATATTTGGGAGGACAACCTGCAGCGCATAGATCACATGATCACAGCCTACTGGCTCATGATTGCATGGGTTAAATACAAGAGTATACAAACTACGAACATTGAATTAGCCTGTATGTTAGCAGCAAATTAGCCTCAGACAGCTAGCATAATGGCCATCTTAGTTAGCAGTAATCTGATTACAGGAAAACTAAGTCAATAAATGACAACGAGCTGTGATAAAAAGAACAGATAATTCTCCAGAAAGGGCATTTGGGGAGAAGATAAAATGTGCCAATCAATATTTGTTTGGTTACAGATCAACCAAAGGATGAATGTAACAATGTTAGTTGAATTCCTACAGACCTAAATCAGGTTATTTGAGGTGCATTTGGTTCTTCATTGTAGAACAGGGCTGAAAACCTGCAAAACATAATGGAAAAATCTTCATATTTTGAATATTTGCTTTACTTTCGACAGTGTTAGTGGTAATGTTTTGCAGCCGAAAGCTCTGCTGTCTTTTAAACATAATACATTTTAATGTCACAAGTGATAGTTGTAACTGCACACAGGCATAATTGCAATGGAAAGTTGGCTCTGGTTTATGGAACAGTAATGGAAAAAATAAGGAATGGGAATAGCAAAAATGTGCTGGAACAGACATGCATGCAGGTATGAGATTTATTATCCAGCTGCGTCTGTTATCTCTACAATCTGCCTCTCTTGTTCAACCTCATTAGACTGGTTCCAGTTTGCCCCTTTAGGGAGGACGGTAATTAAAAATGATGGTCCACACACTTAAGAAATGAATTTTCTTAATTATTCCAGCATGGTCTATTTTTAGCGTAACACTATCCCTGACTCACCCCGAGGCTCCGTGGCCTAGTTTGTTGGTTTTCACCCAAATCCCATTCAAGCACGAGGGTCTGGATTAGACTGTGCTAAAACCACGCACGTGTCGCAGAGAAAGATGAGTGATTCGCCAAAGGGGGAGAAAAAAAACACACTGAATAACCCTTCTTTACGTCCCAATTAGGCTCGGTTAATCTTTTCATTTTGATCCAAAATGCCAAATGGTGTAATTCAACATAGAATTGGACTAGCTTGTGGATTACAGTCATGGATTTTTGTATCCGAGTGCCAATGTGATTTAAATACTGTACTAGCTTAAATGAGAAAGCAGATGAAAATAGAACATTGTGACTCGGTCAGTGAATTTAAATGCTGGAGCTGCAGATTTCTGCACAAACAAAGCATGCTTGTAGATACTGAATTAGGGTCGCAGCCAATGGTTATTCTCATTTTCACAGAGCCATGCTGGTGTCTCTGAACTGCCTGTTTTGTCCAAAACCCAACCATAAAAGACTAGGAGAACAAATTCAAATATCTGAAAAGCCAAAACCTGTAAATATATAATATATACATATATATATGAACTCTACATGCTGTTATCTGGCTCTGCCCAATCTTTTATTTTGAATTCAAAACTGACAGGGATGTCCAGATTTATCAGCCAGACATCGCTATCAGCCAATATTCACCTTGTCGAGTGCCGTCGGCCTATCAGCAAATAAGATTGTGTTGACCAGTGGTCGATGTTTTTCTGTTGTGTCACATCAGTTTTGGGCAGCCTAAAATCAGAGTGCCATGACTAATAGCGTGTCATCGCCCTGGGGACAATAAAAAATGTGCTTGAGACAAACAGAGATCTTCTCAGGGAAAAAAAAAGCATCGACACATTAGAGGACGCACCCTATTTGTTCCCTAATAATGCTATATTGTGAACAACAAATCCATGTTGACATCAGCAGGAGGAGAGCTAGTTTACGTTAGCAGCTAGCAGCCAGTGGCCAGAACTAACTACTAACGGAGGCTGCATCGAGTAACATGATGAGGTGTTCAAGCACTCATTCATTCGTTCATTCGTTTTTCGTTACTGCTAATCCTGTAAGGGGTCTCAGAGGGGCTGGAGCCACCCCGGCTGGTGTTGGGCGAGAGGTGGGGTACACCTTGGACAGGTCGCCAGACTATCACAGGGCTGACACATAGAGACAGACAACCATTCATACTCACATTCACACCTACACACACCTAATTTAGAGTCACCAGTTAACCTACCTTGCATGTCTGTGGACTGTAGGAGGAAGCCGGAGTACTCGGAGAAAACCCACACTGACACAGAGAGAACATGCAAACTCTAGTCCTTTAAGGGCTCCCCCTATCTAAGGATTCGAATCCTCCACCTTGGTTTGAACCAGGAACCCCTCTTGCTGTGAGGCGACAATGTAACCACTGCACTGTTCAGTAAAAATGAGTATTGGGTGAGGAAAATAATAATGTTATCATGATGTGTTCAAATGTTATTGTGTAAAATTTAGCTTGTGGCAAGAAACTGGCATAAATACAGTTGTTTTAGGGAGAAATTTGTTGATGCTTTGAACAGCATATAAAATAGATATTAGAGGGGAATTATGATATATATTGTGAAAAGGCTTTTGAAGCAGTTATTTAGCCCAAAAGACAAACAAAAATAAAGCACATTCCTCATGTGAAAGGAAGGTCATATTAAAGGTCATTCCTTTTTTTCCCTGGGTCCAAATGGAGATTAGAGCAAAATAAATAACAACAAAAACATCTATATTGATTATGTTATAGACCAAATTGTTATTTTAAACACTCACAATGAGTGCATCCCTAAAAAATAAGGGATATTTTTCTCACTTTTTTGTGTGTGTGCGTTTAGTGTATTTTTAGGCACATGACCAATCAAAGGAATGATTGGACATGTTGGTGTGTTTCAGCTGATGTGACTTGTTCACTCTCACCAGTGACAGAGAACAAACAGCTGAATATGTGAGCTTTATTTAACTCCCTAAACTGCACAATGAGCTGACAACGACAACAATGAGAGTCGACAGCATGCTGAAGCTTTTGCGTAACGTCACAGTTTGAGCACAATTTGCTGAGAATACACTCAGAATCTGGTATTTGTGTGGACGTTTTTGGTGCAACTGAGGTTGGATTGCGTGCGTGTTTATCCATCATTGTGTTTACCGTGCAAACAGAACAGGATGGGCCTGAAGCTCTGCTAATTGTAAGCGATCCCTTGCTTTGAAGAAACCTAATCCTTCCTTTACATAGGATGGGAAAACACTTAAGTCACAATAGGGTTACACCCAATTCTGCCACCTGACTCATTCATTACCTGGAAGCTGTGTGAAGTAGAGACACTGTAAATACTTTTTCATTCCTCTGCTTTATCTCATCTCATGTACCCTGTTCACATCTGCACCGTCCTGTCAATCACAGCTGTTTTTTTGCCCCAGATGAAACCCTGTCGACATCGCCCGATAAACCTGCGCCTCATCCCTAAGCCGACTGATCTTTTTTGTTCAGATGATTTTGTGTCAGGACCACTGGCTGGTTCTGCGTTTGCTGCCTTGCTGTGCCACTGAAAGTGAGTCATACCCGCAGTCATGTCCTGTTGCCACCACGATGACAGCCTTTCCATTACCATCAGGAACATAACTGCCTCATTACCCAAGAGGCAATCAGCTGAAGGATGGCCCTGCAGCCACCGCCGGAGTAGCTGCAGTTCACTAGCAAGCTTTACATCCTTTACATCTCTTCACAGCGGATTTTTATTGTGCTGGGCTGCTTTCAGTCTCTTTGTTGGGCCTTTTTGTCTGTCATGTTGTTCTTTCTTGATCTCTATTTTTCTTATTTCCGTTAGAAAGTGTGGCCACGGCAGCCTTTTGAGGGAACGTTGGCACTCAGAAGTTGATTTATTTAACTTCCCTTTCATGTGTAAACATGGCTCATACTACATAATACGAAATTGGTTAAAAAATTACTCTTAAAAACAGTTTGCTGTCGTTTTTGTGGCACACTGGCAGCAGCTTATTTGCATTTTCTCCCAAATTTCCCAACACCTTCTGCCACCAGAGGCATTTTATGAGCTATCAAGAGGATTCTGTTTACTGTAAACTGTGGTGGTAAACAGTTGTGCTCTTGCATCAGGAAACTTGCCAGCTTTTTGGGTGTATGGGGAAATAATATCCAGAAAAAACCTGGTGCTTTTAAAGAAAGTCTTGGTACTTTTTGAGGAAAATCTGCAGAAACTTAAAGCCTAATTAAGCATAAGAGACTGTGGTTTACAATGATTTTAAAGCAGCTAAGGGGCGTCGACAACTATTATACTCACTTGACTCCAGTTATTGTCACGTGCCTGCGCTATTTTTGTTACATGCTAGCTAAAATAATATTGCTTCAGTTGACAACATAGCCATAGAAAAGTGATCTTTACGAATAAAAAAATGTAAGCTAGCTTCAGTTGCATTTTAAACCTGCTATAGATCAATAGATCATTGGTGTTGTTTGTCCACTTTGGATGGAGATAAAAGGCCGGTGGATTGGGCAACAGCAACGACAGCGAGGCGACAGGACACAGTGGATTCCTTGGCTGCTCGAGTGTAAACGCCGAAAAGCCCCCTTTATTTCTTTCCCCAGCATTTTTGTGGGTTTTTTTGTGCATTCATAGACCTTTTTACAGCACACTAGTCATGGTAGGAAAAGCACAGGTGAAACTGATAACCTTAACGATGGCTCAGTTCCAATTAGCGTCTCAGTAAGCTATTCCAGTCAGCCAGTATGCGCAGGGTCAAAGCCTCCCATAAGTGGAATGCAGCCACCATTGATGTTATTAAATACACCTTTGCTCTTCTTACTATGGCAAGTCAAAATGTCTGCCTTGAAAAAGGTCTACTGAATGACATTGTGTACTCCTGACTGTTCTCATCCTGGTAGACGATAAATGATTCAGGCTTCAGTTGGCAGTTGCCCTCTTAACCTCTGTGTCCCATTTGATGTAAAGTTGCTAACTGCCGCAGTAACACTGTTGTGAAGCGTCACAGCTGTGTGTTTGTAAAGTATTTTACAGCGGCTTTGAACGTAGCTCAGCCAAACCTAATCAAGGACTGGAACTACCCATTTGGTTAAGTATATGCCACAAGACAATATTTCCCTTCGTCATTTTCTTAAAAACTTTACCTCTAAGCTGTCAGTATGTTCCCAGGGCCTCTTTAACAAAAGGAATTTACGAGCTCTGCTGACATGCAGACCGCTAAACATGTTTCACAAATCGTTGTCGTGTCCAAATACATTTGCGAGTTCTACAAGGCTCTCGTGTGCTCATACATGGTTAGCAATTGTGGCAAGTGTTTTGATATGTGTCAAAATTAGCGTTAGAGGAGAGGACGTCATGTTGCATATGCAGCTTGGAAGCACTTAGATTTTGTTTCAGCACTGGGGGGGGGGGACACATATTGACCATCAAACACTTAATTTCCTGCATCCTTGTTAAGTTTTACGCAGATATGTGTGCCTTTCCTGCATCAGTTTTAGGGGGTAATGTCTGAAATTGTGTCACAGTAAAAGCCCTCTCTTACTTTCCTGTTTTTACAGTGACAAATCTATATGTCCTAAATATTGAGGGGGCCAAAAATCTAAACTCTACGCCTCGGTGAAGCAGTCCCTGAGCCTGGGGGCTGAGGTAAAGAGACAATCCAGGACAGGAAAGGAAGAATTTAGCCTGCTGAGGTGCACCCTGGTTGTTACGTAAAGGTGACATGGGGAAACATGCGGTCAGCAACAATGACAGCACTTGCCGTTTCAATCAAGTCGGCTATTTGAGAGCTGTGACTTCACACCTCCTCTTCTCAACTGTCCCCACCCTAAACACATCAGATATCTCCTGTTAGATAAACAAAAGCTGTGAGTAAAACACAGACTTAAATGTGAGAAAGAACCATGAGGGCGATGTTAGGTCCATTTTTTGCCTTGTTTTTTTTCTTCAAGTACACCCAGCTCTCTCTTGTTTTCTGTTACCTAGCTACTGTATGTGAGATAAATCATATTTTCCTCCAGCTTCTTCAATAGATGTTGTTATCCGCCCTGTTGAGAATGAAATACAGGAACATGCTGTTCTCTGCTCCCCACTCACCTGTTGTCCTACAGCTCTCAGTCACTGCAAATACAGTAGTAGCAGGTGCTGGATCAAGCTGTGTGTGTGTGTGTGTGTGTGTGTGTGTGTGTGTGTGTGTGTGTGTGTGTGTGTGTGTGTGTGTGTGTGTGTGTGTGTGTGTGTGTGTGTGTGTGTGTGTGTGTGTGTGTGTGTGCGTGCGTGCGTGCGTGCGTGTGTGTGTTAAAACCAGTCTATCTCTGCTGACAAAAGGACAGACGTCCTTCAGTTGTGCTTAGGTACTAATGGTACCTGTCACATTACTTTACCACACATGCCCTGCGGTGTGTGTGTGTGTTTGTATGGGGACATAAATACCATCTAACTAATTATGGAAACACCGTGAAGAATCCTGAACACATTGTGCACATCACACACATGCTTACTCACATCTCTCCCTCTCTCTCACACACACACACATGCGTGCACAAAGAGGACAAAGGGAGTGGGTCACCGCAGGGAACATTGCATTGGCAGATGAGCAGGCCACTTTTCAACCCTGTGTAACTCAACACCCCTCTCCTCTTCCTCGTTCCCCCTCCTCTTCCTCCTCTCATTCCCTCAGGATGTCCGTTCATAGAGACCACATAAATTTGTGATGAGCACACTCACTTGTTACACTCCAATCGGCCGTGGGTGTATCAGCGTCAGTATGCGGGGTTTAAAAACAAACATGCCATTATGGAACATGATCTCGGAGCTTTCCCACATCTCTCCTCATGCCAAAACATCAATTTAGGTTAAGGAGGTACCCGCTGCGTGTGTGTTTATGTGTGCATGCATGAGAAAGACTACCTTATCGGTTATCAGACGCGGAGTTTGATGGCATGTGAGTCATAGTAGCTGGCGAAGGCTCATGGAAAATTCACGGTTTGAATAAGGGCTTAAGTGGGCTCTGCAGACAGGCCAAACAAGAGCTTTGTTGTCATTCTCAAGCTCGTTACAACTAAACCCGAATCAGAAGAGTTTGCAAACAAAACAATAGCTGGTCATAGTAAGAGTTAGATTGTAGCGCTGTCTTATGAGCCTGTGCTTTTTTTTGAGAAATCTTGTTTTTGTATTTCAGAAGGCAAAAAACATACAACAGAGTTTGGCCAAGATCATACAATGAAATCTTCATGCTCTCAAGCAGAGACCCAGACTTTTTAAAGCTGCACTAATCAATATTTTTATATCAGTAATGAAACAAATACTTTGCGTTATATGGAAGATGACAAACCGCAGAAATCTATGGAGCTCTAGTGGAGTTTGTTGGGCTGATTGTTTTGGTTTTACAGCCATTAGCTTTACCATTTTGGTCCACTCTTACCGTTCTCATCAGCGTCCTTTGTAGACACTGTTTTCAGTGAAGATGCTCTGATAAACTGTACACTTAAGGGTTGGGTACTGAACTAGGTACCTTTAAGGGTAGTGACAAGATTACGTCAGTGCTACCGAGTAATGACTCGCAATAAATTTATGGGTGCCAAGTGTCAGTACCTGTGAGCACATTTGGGTGAGAACCCGGGGTTAAGACAATGTGGCAGTACCACAAAGCGTCCCGAAGCCTGATAACCAAACGACAGAGCTTCAAGGCCGGCAACATAGCTCAGCAACATTGGTGGGTTCAACTTCAGACAGGAGGTGGAAGTGCCACGATGCAAAGAAGCTAGCCATGGAGCTCCATCAGCCACTCTATCGGCCACTCTGCTACATCGGCCACTCCACTTCGTCGGCTTCCCAGTGAGACAAAACTTATCGCTGTTGTGCCAATCTGCCGCAGCTTGTTTGGAGGATAGTGTAGTCTATTTTCTCTTTTATATTATTTTAGTTATAGCCTAGTACTACTGCTAGACAAGCAGAGGCACATGCACACACACACAAGCAGAAAGACAAACAGAGAAAGAAGATTATCTGTATGTGTGATTAAAAAAAGAGCAAAGGAACAGAAGTGCGTTACATTTTTTTATTACAGAGAAAGTAAAGTACCGAATAAAGGTACCGTTGGGCACCAAAGCCTACTTCTAGGTTAATATCGGTTCAAATGTGAATAGTATCCAACCCTAGTATGCTACCTTACCAGGACTAACGACAGAGAGACAAAGTTAGCAATTTGTGGAGCATTTAGCAGCTGAAGAGCCAGATATCTTTGTCAGGACTTGATGGAGAGCAAAACACAGCTACAAATTGGTCTGACATTCATCAGGGGGACCAAAATATGACTTTAAATAATGCTAGAATTGCTCTGCAACTGCTAGACATTTAAATAAGCCATTGTTTGCTAACACATTAGCCATGTCAACTCTTAAACATGATAACAGAGCCAGCTGTGCTGCCCCCAAGAGGCCAAAAAATCAATGACTGCAGATTTAAACAGCAAAACTGACCATTTTGGGGAATACAAAAATCAAGTCACTGACAAATCTGCTGTGCCCACCTGAAATCCATTTATGAATACTTTTGCTACAGCGTGTCTCAGACATTGACAAGAGCTTAAAACATCAGGAAACCTGATAAAAAGAGACACATAAGGAGTTGAGGAGCTCACAAGACACTGATTAAAACAGAACTGTGTGTTTCGCAGAGGCTGTCCCTTTAACCTCTTTAATTCAACATGTTGACTTGTTGTTCCCTCTGCTGTTTATACCCAATTAAAGCGAGGAAGCTATTTGGTTAACTACTGTTTAGCTGTGGACGATGTCGTCTGTGGGGGTGAGAGGATCAATTTTAAATGAGCACATTTAACACTTGGCTGTCCCCTGTATCGTGGTGAGTCATACTCTTCCCTCTCCTCTGGCTTTTTGGGGATTGTAGCACTCTAATTGCCGATTTAGTCGGTAATTCTCTTTAAAACGCATAAAAGGAGTCAAGATATTCACACATTCCTGTCTTGACCTCTTTTTCTTGCTTCTTCAGAATGCACCTTGTATGGCGAACTAGAAACCTGACTAAAAATGGTATCACGGAGCCCGGAGGTGAAGTCAGCTCTGAAGTTTAGCCAGCCACCCCGAGGCGTTTAGCAAGGGAAGACCAGATGCACTTACATGGGGAGAAGAGGTGGAAATAAAACAGGAAAGGAAGGAGGGAGGATTATGAGTAAAAAGCGTTAATCTGCTTATTGTTGAAATTCAAATTGTCTTGCCACAGTGTACACCACACTGCAGCATAACTGTGGTTCACAGCTTGCACAGTCATTAACAACTCTGCATGTGTCAGACAGGGTGATGATGTAATTTCTCCGCAGAGATACACCCTGTATTTCAGAGCATACTGACAATTGCTAAGAGGTACTTGGCTGTAATGAAATTCAATGAAGACACTCAAGTGAAGACATTAAATAGTATAGTATATATATAATATTAATAGAGATCACTGAGGGCAAATAGTGCTACATCTGTTTGGGTTTTGTTTTTATAACATACATGTGTTTTTAGGTGTTATAAAGTGATGTATGCCATTAGGTAATGTGCATTATGTTAATACACATTCTTACATTGCAGCTTTTAATGAATATTTTTATATTTAGTGCTTACTTTACTTTCAATCCTGACATCAAAGTCCAAATCCAAGCAAATATTTGATAGTTAAAGCTTATCAAATAAAAGTATTTGTCTCACATTACAGTAAAAATTAATATCTCATTAAAATAACAGCAACTCAGCGATGATTTGGATGGATTTTGATTGTCATTTTTAACTGTTTCCAGATGTTTTATAGATCAGACAATTAATTGATTAAACAAGAAAGAGTGACAGATTATGTAATCCTGAAGATAATCATCGTTAGTTGCAGCCCTGTAGCGGTGCGCAGCTTCCCTCCAGCATTTTTGTGATGAATATGGAAATTAGACTACAGCATGACTTTCACTTTGCTTCATGTGACAAGCACACCCGAGTCTTTGCAGTGTGTTTTACTGTAGTTTTATGATGCATTAAATCTTGTTAATGTTATCAGAAAGAAAAGATTTTTTGGAGTCAAAATGTCAAGATTACTGTTTTTTTTTGTAGTCATCTGAAGGACACAGGACTAACACTAACAGGACACACATGAAGTGAGAGCTCATTCCAGCGTGCTGAGTTTACACATACCTGGTGTCGGCCATCACTAAGCTGTCACTAATGTGCAGAGGCAGATCTCACAGTCGACATGCTGCCTGTGTTCCTCCAGCTAACACGCACCCTTTCCATCCTGGTGAGAGGTGCTGTGTCAGCCGAATGAGGAAAGTGTTGTGGGAGTTTTTCAGTCCTGTGTTTCCCACTGAGAATGTTTCAAGACAAGCAGTGGCATGCAGAAACACAATTTGATAGGGGCCACACTTAACAGGTTGATACTGTTGCTACTGACTGCACACGTGGCTCTCAGGACATTGGGCACATGAAAGGGAAGTGTATGATTATTTGCATGGTGTGTGTAAATTTGTCTTTGCATAACTTTTAGTGCAAAGTGATGAGACCACTCAGTCCATTATCCCTTTTAATTTTTTGATAGCAAACATCATAGTCATGTTTCCGCCTGTGCTGGGAGATGGTCGACTAGGAGACAAAGAACAGCGCGACTGATTACTCAGAAACCAGCTCTCCCGGCGGCCTTTTCCTTTTCCTTTCACCCTCCTACTGAGCTGCTTGATTGAGTTCACACCCGAGGAGGCCAATTTGGTGCCCATGGAGAGGATCGAATAATGAAGCATAGGAGATGTGGGACTATATCATATGGGTATAGATAAAGACAAAGTGTGGTGCGTGAGGAGAAAAGGGGGAGTGGTTGAAGAAAGGCAGAGTAAGGGAGAGGACTGTGAGACAGACAGCATCAGAGAAGATTGCAGGAAAATTATGGGATGTTAGAAATCTAATTTCCATATTAACTCAATAGAAATTTAAATGGGTGCAGAGCAGTTAAAGTCACGTCTGACACTCAGACAAAGGGATACTTCGCCAATTTTCAACCAGCTTTGTATCATAACAAAGTGGGCAGTATGTGTAAATGAACTGTGGTAAACTTATCTCCATCTACCAACGATCAGATCTCCCTGCTCATCTCTCAGCTCAAATCTGTCGTATTACTTGATTTTCACTGGTCCCTGGGCTGTTGCTCAAACTGCAGATTGTACTTCTGCATTTTTGTATGTTTGCCACAACAGAAACAAAGAGTATAGAAGCAGATTGAGAGAAAGACCCGCCCCTCTTTACTCAAACTCAGACCAAACTCTGATCAAACTGTAAACTAGGGCAGCGATGATCAAATATAAACCAAAGTTCTGTTACTGCATTGCCTATTTCTCACTTAATAAACACTTTCAGTGCACTGTTTGGCTGTAATGTGAGAATTTGTGAACAGGAAGTGGTGCCATACTGTTTCCTGTGTTGTAAAAACAGAGGCTGAATAAAGTGAGATCAAACAGTGAAACCAAGCAGTGCTGCTAAAATATGAACCAAGATTCTGGCACTGCGTTGCCTTCTTCATGTTTTCAGAAACATATTTTAGCTTACCATTTAACTGTAATTTGAGATTTTTTTTCTTATCATCTGGCCACCATATTGGCCAAGCTCAGATTATGTCACCCACCAGTGGGAGCATTTATTGGTCCAGTGCTGGCGCTTTATGTTGTAGTCGTTGTAGGTTTTCTACCCTTCAAGCAAAAGCAAATATTTTCTCTGGTCTTGTAGCCCCAATTTCCACGTATTTGTGTCTTTCTACTGCATAGACAGCCCAGTTTTATGAGTAGACTAGCTTTCCAGTAGTAAAATACTGCTTTAATTAAACCCCCACATTTGAGTTCACTGTAAAATGTTTGTGTTGGATATAAACACAAAATATACTTAATAAAGCATGAAAACTAGAACATGATATTGACTGAGCTGCTCCAGGGGACATTTCAAACTCCTCTGTGTTGCTAAGGCTGAAACAGTTAGTCAGTTAATCAATTAAGTGATCAACAACAATTTTGACAGACAAGTAATTGAGTTATTTATCAGGCAGAAATGCCAAATATTTGCTGGTTCCAGCTTCAGAAATCTGTGAATTTGTTACGTTTCTCTGTTTTATAATTGCCCAAATTAAGTATCTTCAGGGACTGTCAGTCAAAGCAAGGGATCTGAAGATGTCACCTTAGGCTCTGGGCAGATGTAACAGACATTTTTTACTGTTTGCTCTCAGGGAATAAAGAATAATTCAGAAAATTAAAACACAGATTAGTCGATAATGAATAAAACTGTTAGATGCAGCCCCATTTGTAACCATACCTGTTTGCTATTGATGCCCTTTCACATTATTATTCATGTTTTTTATCCAGATTAATTAACTGATAATGTGAATTTTCCCCTACAGCAACTTTTGGCCCACAGTAGTGTGCCAGGGTGGCCCCCAACTGTTTTCTAATTCACAATGAAAATAAATTCACACTGGGATTTTTTTTACTTTGAAGATAAATTAGGTTCCAGGGTGCCTAAAAAAGCATGAAAAGAGAGTGCCAGGGTAGGATCCCCCCCACAGAGGTCTGAGCTAAGCCCTGACTGTCATCAGATCCTAGAAACTCCCCTGTGTACACCTTACCTGTGCAGGGCTCCTGCGACTGGCCCCGGGCCTATTGTCATTTTGCAAAATAGGCCCCTGGGCAAAGCAAGTTGTCCTGCAGTATCTTCAGCATATCAACATATATGGCAAGACACTAGACATCATCCTGCTGAAGCTTCTAACAAATATCTTTAAATCCATCTCTGATCAAATTCTTTCTGTTTTTGTCTCTGCAGGAACGGTTCGAGGCGTTGTTCAGGATCTACGATGAGCAGACGTCTTTCCAGATGTTCAAAAGCTTCCGGAGAGTCCGGATCAACTTCAGCACCCCAGAGGCCGCTGCCCGCGCTCGCATCGAGCTGCATGAGACCGAGTTCAACGGCAAGAAGCTCAAACTCTACTTTGCCCAAGTGAGTTTCAGTTAAGGGGTCTGGGAAAGGGCAGGCAGGGGGCCTGGGACATGGACCATCTGAGGAAGAGCGGTGCTTATTTACATGGGAAGTTATGCTTTAATGCATGATTCACTGCAGCATGCACAAACACTAATCCGCACACACAACAGGGAGAAAAAAAAACTCAGAATCTGTCAAGTCACTTCCTCTCCTTTTCATCCTGTTGTGTGTGTATGTGTGTGTGTGTGTCTCCTCTGAGCCACACCTGACTGCTTCCTCAACCCACCAACCTCCCTGTCAAACCTCATCAGTCACATGATTGAACACATGAACACATGAATTCCTGATTTCTCTTCCATCATAGCTGTGTATCTGTGCATGTCTGTCAGGTACCTTTAGGGGAGAGCGTGAAAGAAAAACAAAGTGAAGTTTGTGTCTCGTACAAACACAAATATGAAGGGAATATGTCTTTAGTACTGTGATGAAATTGTTTTACATATTAGCTCATGGCTACAATGATAAAATCAGTGATGGCATTGATTTTATAATATGTGGGTGAATTGATGTTTGGACATTTGGGAATACGCTTAAAAGTTTACGTTTAACCATTTAAATATTTTAATATAATATATGTATTTCAATGTTAAGAAAGTCCAGTATCCAAAGCCGTGTTAAAACACGCTTCAACTGTCTTAAAAAATGCATTTTAAAATGCAATTCAGCCCCGATGCCTCGACATCATTCGGCTTGCAAAACGCCATATTCCTGCTTCCTGGGAAACCATGAGTCAACTTATAATTGATGCCCATTTTATCACAAATATATCACTAGTTATGACCCCTACTGCACCTCTCGGTACTTTGATGTAAGAGGATTAAGGATTTTAACGCTCAGACAGATGCCACATGTAGGTATTGTAATTATGGCAGTTGGCTGTTATCAAAACGCCAAAATTCCCCTCATGGGAAGGAGCCTGCAATTTGAGACTAAAAGACTGAAGCCGTGACTAAAAAACTGATGTGCTTTTCTTGCTGTTAAGTATCAGGGTTATAGATGGAGGAAAAAGTAGAGGAACTTCGACAAGTATCCCAATTTGAACCCTCTTTGTGCAGTTAGAACAGTTTACATCAGTTTCTCTACTGTCACTTTCCGCAGGCAGTATGGCATGAAGTTAGGTTGCATCTGTGTCCACTATCAGGTTGATCAACCATAGGTCAGGTGTAGGATTCTGTCACAAAGGAGCTTCACCCACTTCATATGCTTTAATATCCTCTTAAGAGCGCTACAGTCTTCATCGGTTGTTATCTCTTCTCCGATAGGTCCAGAATGGCGATGAGGACATTGACAAGTCGTACCTGGCCCCTCCCCAGCCCGTCAAACAGTTTCTGATCTCGCCCCCTGCCTCGCCACCTGTGGGCTGGAGCCAGAGCGAAGATGCCACACCCGTCATCAACTACGACCTGCTGTGTGCAGTAGCCAAGCTTGGACCTGGTCAGTACTCAGAAAGATCAGAATGCTCGTACATTAAATACACAGACATCCACACAAACACAGATAAAACACAGAGGAAACAGTGTTCGAAGATGACGGTATGAAAAAATCTAATTTGAGTCACCCAGATACAAACAGGAAATAATTTCACGCTCCTCAGCAGGGTGTTACTGAAAGGTTATTTGTCTAGGAAGCAATTTGACAAAAGGAATTGGGGTGGACATTATTGAATCATCCCTGTTTTATTCTTGACTTTTCCTGCAGGCTTTTTGGTAATGTCTGCGAAACAGCATTAGGTCTAATTTACCTGATCACAGATGCATTTGTACGTAAGACCGCCATTATGTGTCTGTGTAATCTCATTATGAATTGAGTGGCATTTTAAAATTGTTATTTCTGTGTGAAATGGCTGTTAACATTGAATGTCCTGCTCAAGTGTTACTGTGTATATGGTCAGGCAGCAATAAAAAAAAATCAGCTTGAAGCACATAAATGAAAACCACAGTGCTGGCCACCATCCGTCAATGTCAAGGGTGCTTAACCTTCACTTGCTGCATTCTTATATTTCTAAGGAAATATACGTCAATGCCGATGTCTGTATGTGTGTCTGTGTTTGCGTATGCATTTGCAAAATGTAAATTGACGGTCCTGAATTTGGAGAGTGGCTTCTTTTTTTTTAATTCTTCCAAAGCCAAGTGTCGGGAATGAAGTAGCTGAACAGATTTAATCCGCTCTAACGCGAGCTACAATCATAAGCATGTCTAAATAGCTTACTACTGATAGTCAGTGGTGGGTATAGTACTCAAAATCTATATTCAAGTAAATGTACGATTACTCCAACATAAATGCCTTGAGTAAAAGTGATAATTACCCAAGCAGAAACCTCCGGGGCTGAAAAATGAAGCCAACACCAAAGTGCCAGACTGTAGCTCTTTGAACGGCCGCTTGAGGCTGGCTGTGGAAGTGGGTCAATCACCATAGACGACCATATTAAAATGCCCAACTTCACAGCAGAAATAAACATGTTTAAAGCCTGGTACAATAATAGGTTTTGGTCTCTATAGCTAATTTCCCTCTTCATGACATCTGTATATTATGTAACTCACCCATTTACATTACATTTAGGCTCAAAGTGACGCATATTTAAGGCTGGGCCTGTTTTGAAGCTCTGAGTTCTGCATTTTGTATGATGCCATCCTAATTTTTTGGAGTCAGAAGTGACTATGTTCAGACGAGAGGGTGGAGCTGTGGAGGAGTGAGGGGTGGATCTGAGTCACAGACGTCAGCGGTGCCTCACAGACAGCCTGTCACTTAAGGAGCTACGCCCTTTAAATATGTGTAACTTTAAGCCTAATTTAAATGTAAATGGGTGAGTTATATAAAAATTCACCCCCATACAGTTGTCATGAAGGGAGAAATTAGCTATAGAGACCAAATTCAGTTTTTGTACCAGGCTGTAAACATGTTTGTTTCTGCTGTTAAGTTGGACATTTCAAGATGGTCGTCCATGGCTGGCTTCTGGAGCGATTCAAGGAACTGCAATTTTTGGCACCTCTATGGTGGCTTCATTTTTCAGCCTCAGAGGTCGCCAGCTTGGTTTCGCATCTTCATCATTGCATCATGGTCAAAAAGAGGTGGTGATTCTTTTCCAGTGATGAAGAAGAAGAACATATACTTTATCCTTCGTGTTAAAAATTCTATTTTTTCACTGTCGTCATACACACAGGCCCGATATACACACACATGCACAAACAGGACCAATACATGCATCAAATGGAGAGATGTCAGAGCGCGGGGGCTGCTCATGGACAGGTGCCCTGAGCAGTTGGATGTTCAGTGCTTTGCTCAAGGGCATCTCTGCAGTGCCCAGGAGGCTAACTGGCACCTCTCCAGCTACCAGTCCATGCTCTATATTTGGTCTGGATGGGGACTTGAAGCGGCAACCCTCTGGTTCCCAACCCAAGTCTCTATTGACTGAGCTACTGCCGCCCAAAGTAGCAGTAGGGATAATGGAAGCATTTTACAGCTTCGAATTAAACTCAATAGAAAAATCCTCAACACCACATTTGAATGTGATGAGAGCTTTCTCATCCTTCAAATCAAGAGAGCTAGAACATCAACGTAACCATAGAAACTCAATACAACTGAACTCCAGCAGAAGCAGTCAATTCCTATGAAAAAGGCAATAATCTGAAATTCTAAAATCTGAATCATGAACAAACACGACACAGCAAACTGATGTTGTGTTCACAGTGTAGATCAGTCTCACTTCAACACAAAGTTCCCATCCTATCACAGTTTTAGCAGGAGTATGAAATGTGTAGGCAGCCCAGCTCTGCACTGTTACATTTGGAAGGTTTTAAGATCCCTCCCATCAGCCTCGTCCCCAGTCAGCTTCTCGGCTCAGAAATAACGACGCCTCTGTCTGCCTTGTCGACAAGACTTCAGATTGCAGCAACCTTTATAAAATGTCACCTTACACACATAAAAAGGTGTGTCACGTCCACAGTGTCTGTCCATGCTTGTGTATGTGGGCATGCTGATGAAGTGGAAAACATCACTTCCAAGGCTGAATTCAGTCGAACAGAAACATGATTAAACTTCCCACATACCCACAAACACACACACAAACACTGTCCATCCCAGAGGATCACTTTTGACACGTCCTGCTGTTACCATAGCAACATGAGGAATCAGGAAATGGCTTTGTTCTGCGCCTCACATCCTGGCATCTAAAATCAGATTAGCGCCGGGACTGCAGCACGGCGCGCTGACTCCCTCTGTCAACTCCCTGCGGTAACAGCAGGACTCTATTCACTGTCCGTCCTTCTGTTTGGCACCACAGTGAAAAAAGCCACTAGACCAATTTCCTCCTGTCTGCCAGCTGTCTGATCTCATCTCCATGGCAACTGTGATACAATCTAGCAAGTGTGTGTTTTCAATCTGAGTCCGCTGAGTTTGGCGTCTGGACAAATGGCAGGACTATTCCAAGGAAAGTCTCTTTGTGCTCTCCTGAAGCAAGGTGCTGACCTGATCTTAAGTGCAATAGACAGACAAACAGTAGATTATCTTGGGCTGTAAAAATATCCTCAGTGTGTAAAAAATAGTAACAATAAATAAATAATAACTACATAACTGTATTATTTCAACCAGAGCTGCTTGGGCTTGTCTCAGTGTCTTCTCAGATGGTGGTTTTAGAAGTATTTCAGTGCTGGAAATGAAACAGGGCCATCTATGCTGTAGAAAGATGCAGATACTTGTAAAATGGGTGCTGCTTGACCAGATAAAACAGAGAGAAAGGGCTGTGCCGTTCGCTTTTGGTCAAGAGGTAGAAAACCTACATCTACCAGAATGCACTGTGCCACATCAGACCAGCGAATTCTCCTTCGAGCTTGTCCATTTTGACATTTAGTTTTGCTATTTCATCCCTGTATTTTCAGAATTTACAATACGGGAAAGAGTATAGCACCCACTTCCTGTTCACAGATTCTCATATTACAGCCAAACAGTGCACTAAAATATCTTTCTGAAGCCAGATCTGGGCGCTGGTAACA